>CATIWQ010887160.1:0-22334 GCA_949673415.1 Euphorbia schlechtendalii | reverse complement strand
GTGTTATTCCAAATTGCTTCTATTACGAATAATTCCTTAGGAATGACAAGATCGAAATTGGACTTGCTAAACAGTGCACAACTCAAATAAAAGTGTCATGCAAGCAAACTAAGATCACGAATCCACCAACTATAGGCAGATTCTTGTTTGAACTTGGTTTGGCCAGCCAAGCAATTCCAGGTTGGAACAGGATCCCAGCCAGGAAGCATTTTGTAGAAGCACTCCCTCGAAAATCCCAAGTACTTATCCATAGCATTCTTTATCAGTTTGTATTCTTTCCCATGGTGTCAATAGATTAAACAGTTTTGCCTATCATTTCTCTTTGCCAGTGTGACCAACATTTCCATTCAATTGATCACACTGTTCCCCAGAGTCATGTTTGAGTAAATGACAAAGTTTAGTATTCTTAAGTAATACATAACTCTATCATAAACACCAAGATGAATAAAACTATTCCTATGGATATTATACGAACTTTTGAACTCAACATCTCGAATGATTTTGAAATGATCTCCCTCTTCTCTCGAATGAATCGAGAATGAAGCCTTGTACCATTCTCGAAGATTCATCGGGGGAACTAGACCTGATTTGTTTGGTATAACCATTTTGAAGAAAGAAAATTTTGAAAGGAATAAAGGAATTTCAGATTTGGAATAGTTTACAATTGGAAAAGAAAATTTCAGATTGTAGAAGTGAGTAAATGATGAAAAGTGATGCATCAATTTATAGAAGTTGGTGGAAAAACTGTCAAATAACTACTCAACTATTGTAGTTATCGCAAAGGTCGTGATTGAGAGTATATGTCATGAACGTGACTAACAGAATTTTAGAAACAGAAAGTTTTAATCAGGATATCACGAGTGTGAACGGAAGTCGTGAACGTCAATAGGAAAAATAGAAGAAAATCTTCTATTTGTCAAGAATTAAGATGAAATATGATGTCTCACCTCCAAGATGACTATTTCATAATCTTTTCACATCCAAGAATAAGATTAGAAAAATGTATAATTATAAGAAAATGAATTAAACAAATAAAATTAATACAAATACCATATTTTCAGCAAGTGATCTTTAGAACGCACTTGCCTTCCCCGGACTTGATCTTTAGAACACACTTGCCTTCCTCGGCAACGGCGCCAAAAACTTGTTCACCACTTTTCTACTGATAAGTTTAAAAACTTTTTCGCAAAGATTTTGGCTATTTATTAATGGTGCCGAAAACTTGTTCACGTAAAGTATAGGTGTTGTCAATACCACTTATCAAGATAAAAAAATGATGATAACTGCAAGTATACAGTTGTAATGTAGTTTTAAAAGATATCGATCCCACAGGGAAGGAACAGCTCTAAAGATCAACAAGGAAAACGGAATGAAGAAAATAAAATAAAATAATTTGATGTTTTGGATAGGAGGATTAGAATGAAGAATGGATAGATATATGTATGGAAGATTAGAGTTTCTAATATATAGATTTTCCTATGAAATAAGTATAGCAAAGAAAACATGCAAGTTCAACAAAGTTATTACATTCACAAAACTAATCTAACATAATCGGTTCTAGACACTCAGATGTTCAATGATTCACCGCAGAGCAACACATGAAATGACTTTTCTAAATCTAGCACAAACTAATCAAGACAATTATATAAACCTGGACAACAATATTACTATGCTTAGTACAGGTCACTCTCACATAGCCACATTTAGCAAGTTACCATTCCAAATATGTTGGCTCACTAAACAACATTAAAATCACAAATCTAGTGATTATAAACAACTTAGTTAACCCCGAAACTACTCTTAAAGTTAACTCAAAAGCATATAACTTGATTAATATAAAAGACTTAACACGAAATATGCATCATGACACATAGACATATCATAAACTTCGAAATAGAAAGTTTAAGTAGAAATCAAAGAAAAGTTGTAAGGTATGCAAGTGAAAGCTAAAGTTGATTAAACAGTATCCACTCTTTAATGGGAGTCATCAATTCCCGCAATTCCTGTACAGAACCTACGCTAGGATGCTATTCTTTGTGAATATCAAACGAACGAATGTTGAAAAATGAAAACTTTTATTGATAAGTGATTTGCAAGTACACTTAAACAATAATCGCCCGAATATGTAGAGATGATCAAAACAAGGATTCGAGTCACTTAAACATTTTCTCGCTAACACTTATGAACGTAGCGAAAACTAAATATTTTTTCTCTCTATCTACGCACACACTATGCACTATACACCATTCCACACTTTCTGCACTCCATTCCCATCGAAATTGGTGAGGTTTGGAGCCCTATTTATAAAGTTCGAAGGGTTGCGTCTATCTATATGAAGAGTTGTATCCATTGGTGAAAGATTGTATCACTTCATTGTGATTGGTTGAGAAGCTTTAATCTAATCCACAATGGATAGGCACCTTTTTATGATTTGTTAACATCTGATAAGTGTCTTCTCGTTGGTAGTTGATAGCGTTGATGGTGGTTGATCGCTCTTATCTGGCGGTTAGTAGTTAAAAAAACCATCGGAGTAGCGAGCGCGATATACAAGTCGCGACTGTGAATACTTTTCTGGCAACTTTCTATTCTGAAGTATACAAGTCACGACTACGAATGATTATCGTGACCGTGAATTGTGCTTTTCTTCAGAATTCTTCTTGTAACTTTACCGATCTTTAACAGCTTTGATCCTAAGCCAAATCTTTAAGTTCCACGCATCTTTTGGCACCTTTTTCACTCTTTTTACATAGAATTCCACTTTAGATCATTTTACTCCCAAGATTTACTTAGTATCTGCATTTGCATCAAAAATAACTACATACCACGTGAAATCTTTTATATGAAGCACAAAAATGACTAAAACTATAGTGTTTAGTGTATAAAATCAATATGATAATAAGTGTAATTATACACTTATCAAGGACTGATATTGAGTTAGATGGAGCAGTAGGAAAAATGCTACTTGCTCAAGAATTGACGGACTTATCATCCAGGCTCAAGGTGAATTTTCCTGAATTTGAACAGCACACAAGTGTGCCTAGAAACTCTCTATACTTTGAGGATTTTGAGAGGATCCAAGGTAGTTTGTTGGTTATTCAAGATCATCTTGGAAAAGAGAGTGCCAAAAGCCTGGTAGATAAGATTGTCCTAATCCTGAATGGGTTAATGAACTCTGTAGCCCAGCTTGGGGCAGCTCCTGCATCTATCCCCACATCTACCGTGATAGCAAATGCTGTTGCAAGAAAGATGAAGGGTAGTGTAGATGCTGCTACTGAGCAGCTGAGTCTCTTGAGTACCAATATGGCTACTCAAGTGACATAGATCTATGAGCTCGGTAAGAAGCAGGCCAAAATAAAAAGGCTAACCGATCATAAGATCAAGGACGTCTCAAAAGAGGTAGCATCTATAAAGGATGTGAGCCACAATATAGCGAAGCTAGTGGAATCCGAGTCCCAGTTCTTACTTGTGCATGATAATAAGAAGGATGAAGTCCTCAAACTCCTAAAGGATATCTCTAAGAAGTTGGACAAGGCCCATGTCATTGATCTTGATCCTCTCCATGCTAAGATGGACACCATTTAGTGGGAGGTCAGTGATCACATCACGGAGAAAGTCTCTTCTTCACAGAAGTTTCTAGTATCCGTGATGGGAAAAATATTTCTAGACATGCCTATGCCTAGTGCGCCTCCAACTGAATCCCTCTACCCTGCGATTGGAATGTCACTCCACAAGAAGCTGAACGTCATTAAAACTAAAGTGGAAGATCTGATGAAGAAGGTGGACATGTTACTCAGAATGGAAGAGCTAAACGGAAAAGACATTGATTACACTTCCAATAGTATTGAATCCTGTGGTCCCAAGCTTCTTGACATTGAGGCTCAGCTAAAGATTACATTGATAGCAATTGACTTCCGTGGTCTTCTTCAATGTTTTCAACAATTTGCTAGTCAAGGCTTTGACCAGATAGCTCATCTCTCACGCTGCCATCATCTTCTTCTCAACGAGCTAAATGACCAAGACTTCCTCTTAATAAAAGGTAAGGAGTAATTTGAGCAAGAGATTTCCCCAGTGATTATTGGCTAGTAAGAGTGCTTCCAAGCTGTACTCGATACCTTTAATGTCTTTCTTGATCAAATTTTTCAAGGTTAGCTAGCAAAGGGGGAGAAGGTAGCTGAAGATGTGCTCAGAATGGCAAATCTTAACAAAGGTTCTCTTCGGAGGCATTCTCATCTAATGCATCCATCTAATAAAAATAAGGCTGCAGGATCTTCCTCTTTCATGCATAAAAAATAGATTAGGCCATGATCTAACAGATGTAGAACTTGTAATTGGAGTAATTGTAATCTTAGCTCAAGAAATGTTTTATCTATAGACTAAGTCATTTTTTTATTTTAATAAAAATACAAGTTCCTACCTCATGTTAATAACTTAACTTTTTATGCTGAGTATGTTCTCTGTTGTACATCTAACCATGTGATACAGGAAAACATACAAGAGACCAAAACCTTTGAAGATAAGCTGAAGTAAGATGAAGTCCCAAATCAAGAAGATATCCTCCAAGTATGGGGGAGCTGAGCCGATTGTAGAAGACTCACTAAGTATGGGGGAGCTCAAGCTGACTAAGGAAAGTCACTCAGCACAAGGGAATTCTTACATCGCTTTCAAGTATTCTATAATCTCTGAACTATTTATTCAATTAACTTCTTCTAATACCTAGTTTTCTATCCATCCAAAATGGGGGAGATTGTAGAACCCAAGTTAATAGTACTTCACAGTACTGAGTAGTTTTGGAAATAGCAAACTGACTAGGTTAGTGAAATTAATTGAGTACTAAGTAGACTCTTAAGTAATAAAGCTAACTTGAGTTTATTCAAGGGAGAATAACTCAGTATTGCTGGATGATTAATTAAGTTATAACTTAGAGTAAGAAAAGCTGAGTCTATACTGAGTATTACATAGTTTAGAATTACGTCACTCAGCTTGTGGTGAGTTCCTACATTTTATTTAATTAAATGCACGTTCTTTTTGACATGTAGAGACTTAATGACACATGTGCTACTAACATTATCTGTGATGGAACAGAATATTCTTTTAGTGCTTTTCAGGATAAAAGGCGCTGAAATTAAGAAAAATTCCTATGGTCCTCACAGCGTCAAAATGTCAATACGGTTGTCAGAGATTCCCTACTGCAATCTAAGTAAAAGGAATTTCTGTTATGCGTCACGTCTCAAGTGTCTCCGAGCGATTCTACCAATGTCAGTAAGGTCATCCAACTGGAAGACTCCATGTTGCAATATAGCACGCCTCTCTTAGATCCACATTGTTTGAAGACAAACAAGAATTTGTCAACGGAATTTTATCACGCCTCAACATTCAAATTCCTATCTCCAAACATCCTGGAATCTATCTCCAATGGGAAGATTTGAAAGATTAGAAGAGATGAGACATTAAAGATCAACGATCTTATAAAGTTTGCCATGGCTACTTCTCAGAGCTTCAAAGTATAAATAGAAGACTGGAGCAGATGTTCAAACTTAGTTAATCACCTCAAATTTCTTAAGAGCTAAAACGCTGCGTAAATCACTCTAGCTTCCGAAGAAATTCCATCGCAAGCAATCAGCAAACATCAAAAGCCCTTATTTATTTGTAATAGAGAGAAATAGCTTAGATTAACATTGTAAGGATTCAACATTTCTATAAGTTGAATTCAGATCTCTTTCGTATATTAATCTGAGTGTCAGTTTGGGAAGGGTACCCAAACTGAGTTGAGCGGTAGTTAGAAGGGAAGGTTCTTTCTGTAATTTTATCTACCCGCTATAAAGCCTTCTCCGCCTATTGAAGGAACAAATCACTAGTTTATTAAAGCTTGGAGATAGTATCCGGGGACTGGAGGCAGGCTAGGGGCTGAACCAGGATAAATCTCGGGTGTTGACGTTCTAACTTTAAGCATTTAGCCTTTTCTGCGTATTGCTCATTCATCTCTCTCTTATTTGCATTCTTTCTTATTATCCGATCTGTGCTGAGTAAGTTTTACTCATCTAAACATTGAAGATAAATTATGCCAGCAAAGTTAAGCAGTTTATAAGTTTTTATATTGCACTCAGCACGCATATAAAAACTGAACTTGGAGAACAATTTTTGAAAAATCTAAAAGTAACCAAGATATCGCATTCACCCCCACTCTGCTATTATTTATAGCCTGTTTACGGACCAATACCCATCCCTACCACAACTATACGACGATCTATCTCTTGAAGGTGCCAATTGATGTTGATCCCCATCTCTATAATATCAATGAAGCCTAAGTAATCTTTCACTAATAGGTAATCCCAAATATCCGGCTGGTCCCCTTCGATTAACATCTTCATGAGCCACTCTATGGTGGGCTTGTGTCTGATCAATCCTTGGATGGACATCCACCATTGCACATACACCTTGAAAGGATCATACTTGTCCTACCTACAAGCCGTCAGGTCCCTCATTCCTAGTCTAAGCCTCTCCATAAACATAAACTACTCTCAAAATGCCTAGGATATGTTTCTTTTATTGTTTCTCATAATGAGAGCCCGCCATTCCTGACAAAGATTAGGGGAAGAGGGTGGCAAGCATTTCATCTAATAGGCGTTGAGCCCGCATAAACACCTCAAACTTGAGGATATGAAATGATGGCCCTTCACTTCCATCATACGAGGGTATTCCCCCAAGGCTAAATCTAGGGTAACTACATTGTATCCACCCCCTACCTTAGATGAACTAGCTTCTTCCTCCTTCATAGCAGATGGAGTTCTCCATTCATCAATGGACATAACATGCTCCCTCTGACAAACATGTGCAACCATCTTCAGCACACAATCTGATGGCAATCTCGAGTCAATGGTATAAATCGATTCCCCGATCTTATTTGCCAATCGATCCAACTTCCTTCCCTCCTCCATCAACATCTCTAGGCTCATTATCCTTAGCCTAAACAGTCGTTCATTGTAAAACTAGCAGGTTCCCCACATTATCATGCCTATTGTGATCATGGGATTTTGTACCATCTTGCATGTTCGATGATGACGGCTTTTCAAGATTTTTATTCTTGAATCACACAATTTTCGGTTATCCGGAGAGCTTCGAATAAGAGTGTTCCTCGTCTATAATTTTAAAGGACTTTTAATAAATTAATTAATTGAATGTTTTTTTAGTTCAAAAAAATTAATTAATTAAAAATACAATAATCCAAAAAAACATGGAAAATATAGAAAAATCGGGGATCCACCTTGCCAGAACTCTGGCGAGGGTAGACCACCCTCGTCGGAATTTGTTTCCCTTTTTGGATTTGTGAGATTTTTCACCTATAAATATCGGTGGAATTTTCAAGATTAGGGGATCAAAAAAATTTTAGAAAAAGTCTGATTTTCTCAAGAAAAAACAACATGAAAAATATTTTCTTACATTCAAATCCAAAACACGTTTGGATTCCGAACCTTAACCTTTTTTCTTCTATCTCTTTTTCATAATAATCCTCAGATATTCTCGGGTCTAAAATAAATTTAGAACCCTAGTTTGATTATCTTTTAGATAGATAAACATTTATTTTTTATACAAACACAATTGAAAAATGAACGATTAACGCTCCCGGGGATCATGTGGATACGCCGAAGTGGATTCACGCCAAAAGGGTAAGCCTCTAAGTTCCTAGAGCTGCTTCATCTCGTGCTTCCTATGCTATTTTACATATCGACCTAGGAATATTTTTTACTCTTTTTTATTGTAAATATCAATGTAATATTTCTTCTCCTTGTTTTCTATTTCTTTTAATTTATGAAAATACATGTCAGAATACCTCAACAAAGGGAATAAAAATTATTCCCGGATAACAGGCCTCACATTTTGCCATGCGGTCATTTTCACTAATAAAAGTGATAAAAAAATTTGTAAATAAAATGAATCATTTTAATTCTAAACAACAATTTTCAATCATCGATGTTTTTAATTAGGCCACACGGGCCTTGCCAAAATCAAATCGAGCATACTTGTAAATATTCATGTTGTGTTATATACCCTGTGCTAAACCTTGTGGATGCGGGTTAGATGTATGCCTAGGTTTTATTTTCCTTCTGGTATTGCATTTTAATTATTTTTAGGAAATGTAATTAATAGATTAGGCGGGCGGTTGCATCCCTCGAGGTTATGTAATTTTGATCTTTACTTTTCTACATTTACTTAATGCTTTATGTATAGATTTTTACTACTTTCGGCATGCGCGTTAAATCATACATTACAAACTTAAAAATGACTTAAGTGTGAATATGAATAATTAAGAAATACGATTTTTCATAGATGTAATATGATGTGATCCAATAAGAATAAGCAACTTATCCCAGACCCAAATCTATTTGTCTTAGTGGGTCGTCCCTCGAACGTTAAGCCTCATTGGACTCTAATTCCTAAAAGAGCTAATCCAGGTGGCGACTCTACACTAAAGAGAAGGCAGATTTGAGTTTGACCAATCTAAAAATGTTTCCCACTTTCTCTTTCAAACCATTTCAGGTCCTCGACCCAACACATTTCATTTTCAACTTTAACACCTCGGTGGACGCGCCTCTCATTTCGCACGCTCTCGGCCCATTGCTCCGTGTCATCCACTCATACCTATCATGGTAGGCTCATCCAACCTCCTCTTCATCACCACCTAAATTGACATCCACCTCCAGATGTATTCACCAAAAATCTCTCCTTCATTCTAGTTACAAGATATAAGATCATGCATCCCCTTCTCCAAATACTCTAGAAATAAGAAGTGGTCCTTGAAAGCATTACAAATCTTCTCCTAATCATCCTTCACCGATCTAAGGGGAAAAGAGTACCACTCAAATGCCATCCCTGATAGGGAACAGGTGAAAAATTCAGCCAACATCTCATCCGAAAAACCTTCTTCCCGTAACAAGGCTTCAAACTTGTGAATATGGAAAAATGGTGCATCTTTTCCATTGAAAATGGGCATCTCGTGCAAATTGAAATCTGGGTCCTTGCATTGATAAGACCCTCCAAAACCCAAGGAACTAGCTCCCTCCTCAAGGGTAGCCATGACGTGATCTACATCTCTTCTATCCTCTATCACCATTAAGAATTCTCAAGTCAATTCTCTAATACACCACAACACCTGATTTTCTCCTTGCCATGAATTTACCATCCTTACCACCCCATCAAACTGCGAGAGCAGTTAGTCTTGGTGTTGGGCTTCAACCTAGGCTCTACCAGCACCTCATCCTTGACTAGTTTCTGGATGGCCTTCAATACCTCCTTGCAATTATTAGTTCGGTGGCCTACCGCTATGTGGTAAGTGCAAAAATTCTATTTGTCCTCTCGAATGGGTGGCGACCAGGTCTTTAAGTTGTCCACCTTCTTCAACTCTCGCAGCTTGGTAAAGAGGAAGCATAGGTTTGCTTCATATGGAGAAATCCGGTGGTCTTCTTCCTTGGACAATCTCACTGCCCCAACCAGCTTAGACTGGATCAACTATACAGCAACTTGCTTACCCTTAAACTATGAAGGGTTAGGGGAATCCCAAGTCATTCTTTGTGAACCACGTCTTATTAGTGGGTTGCCCTGCTGGCGTCTCCAAAGATTCTATCCACTCCATTCATTCAAATTTCTCGAACACTTAATTATATAAGGAGAAGGTATCTATTCCCAATCTCTTCTGGTAAGCCGGTAGAGCCCCAGCCAACAACTTTGCGATCATCTCAGGCAAGATGAGATGATCCTTTAACAAGACTTGGTGGCCATCCACCTACTGTAGTACGACTTAAACATCTCCCCAAGCTTCTACCTCACCACTTCCAGATTCTGCATAGTTATCTTCATTTGCGAGTTGAAGCCAACCTGCTCTACGAGGGCTGCTAACAGGCACTCCCAATTATGAGACACCTCCATCGGTAGATTGTTGTACCATTGATTAGCTAGAGCTGCAATGTTACTATGAACATCTTCACCTACATCCTATCATTGACTCAGTGGGCCCTCTTCACAATCTCGTAGTTTGTCAAATGAGCCTGGGGTCTCCTTCCCTGTTAAACTTCACAAGCTCCGGTATCAAAAAGTTTTCAGGGAGCTTCTCATCACTTAGCACCGCTGATGGTGCTGGATAACTGCTAGGCTAGAAGCCTAGATATTGATTAGTATGGGTAGCTAGAAAGTGCTACCACAGCTCTTCCTTGCTGGGTTAATGGATTGACGAATAGCCCATCTCTGGTCTGGCCTAGAAACTATACTAACTGTAAGGACCCTAGGGATAAGAGGGACCCCTGGGAGGAAGTGCAAAACTTGGTAGGGTTATGGACTGACCTAGGTACTATGTAGATGGTGCGGTGAAGTTTATGCCATAATCGAAAGAAAGGGCCTTGAAAATCTAAGCTACCCCCGACTGAAAAAAACCCTGCATAAGAGGGGTGAATCTTGAGGATAGCCTAAATAACCTCACTGACATAGTAAACGGTTGGAAACTTTGTTAATATCACGGATGCCCGGGCTGAACTACTAACCTAATACCAACTGATCCGCAGCCGCTCTTGCTTGAGCACTACTACCTGAAGTTTGGCTCACGCCAAAAATATTCTAACCCATTCTAAGGGAAAACTACAACTGAGGGATGGCCGACCCTGCCTGATCGAAAACTTAAGAATTCCCAACGTCGAACTTGCCACTGACTAACGGGAATGTGTGAGGAGCTAAGCCGGACCTCCAAGCTCTAGGATGGATGGCTACGACGGGACCTTGAAGATTCCCAATGAGCTATAGGTCAGATAACCTATCTGAGGTCTGATCCTCTTATTGTCAAGGATGGGTATAGAAATGCATTTCTTGAGCGAACTGGTCCCTGCATAGAATCGAGCTCAATGCATTTGCGATCTCATAACTAGAACCAATCTGCTGGACCACAGGCCTATCATGTACTCCCTGATCACCTCCCCTTGAAACATTCTCCTTCTTTGCCATCTCAAAAACCTTCCCTGAACCAAACACTAATCTTTGTGCTGAACCTTACCTTAAACCTGAATCTAAACCCGAATCTTCACTCGAATCTGTTTGTGAAAGACCCTCTACTGGTTATCCAGCCCAGTGAGCCATGATGGGAGAAATCTAGACAAGGCGATGAGCCGGCCTCCTCCAAGTCTTAACTGAAGCAAACATAACCAACTGTTATAAAAAATGAAATGCATGTTTGATCGACTTGGGTCTGATGCGTGAAATGCTTATGAAATGGCTGACATAAGGGTTAGTATGCTATGATGATTAGTAAAACTGTCAATGGCTTAGAGAGCTGGCTTAGATGGGTTTGCTAATCCTTTTAGAACAAACCGGTAGAGGTCGCCTACTACCCATGTGGCAATATGTTATCTTAAACTTTTTAGGGTAATGAAATCACACCACAAGGATGTGAAAGGGAAAGTTTGTCAATCCATTTGAAACAAACTAACTAGGGTAGGTTTTTACCATACTGCCCATGTGGCAGTAAGTATAGCGATGCCGTTTTGGTGAAAAGGTGATAAGTTTGTCAATCCTTTTTAAACAAACAGATCGAAAAAGACAAAGGGTGTGTATTATCCAAGTTATAATACGCTCTTGATTTTGAGAATTAATCACTGTGGATTTTTTTCATTGAATTCAAGTTCGAGTAAAATAGTGTGTTATACACAATGGTTTATGACTCCAAATAGGTAAAGGTTTGAGTACCGAGCAGGCACTGCTATAACCATGGGTGATCCTAACCCTAGGTGAAATTGTCTCATTGCATCTTCTAAATCTAGGTAGGTGATATCAATGTGATATCGTGTAATGATAAATGTGTGCATACTTTTGTGTCGCATAAAAGTTCATGGTTAGCATGATGCTTGTTACAAAGTAATGTGATGATGAAAGTAATGAGTACATAGCACGTAGAATGCAACGTATCACCTCCAACCTTATGTCTCTCGTGCGAAAGGGTAAGGCTTCTAAATCTAGGCTTGGGTCATCTTAATACCATTAAGTATTAAGGAGTAAAAATGCACAAGAGATGCATTTGTTTTGGTAGACCTAGGGAAAGTGTCTACGATTTTCTTATATGAGTTTGGTCATGGGCTGTTGATGTAGAAGGTTCTTGTTACACTATGATACACTCCAAGTCTCTCCCCAAATAGGTGTGAAGAAGGGAGGTACATGCGATATGGCAACAAGTGATCCACTCGCCAAGTATCTTTGGTCTCCATGAGGTGGCAAATGATACTTTCGCAAGCTTCTCGGTAAATAGGGCATCCTAATCTTAAATTCTAAGCCATCTAATGCATATGCTTTTGTTCGATATATTTTAAATGTGAAATTAACTCATTTGAAAATTTTTCAATACTCATTAATAATGTTTTAAACTTGTAAGTTTAAAAAAAAGATATCCCTTGCGGAGTCGCCACTATGAGAGGATGACTTTCGACCAGCGCGGTAGTCGCGAGGCGCCGGCCCCGTGAGATGGGGCGTAGGGTTTTTGAAAAAGAGAAAAGTTTGTTTTGAAAATGGAAGACTCGAGAACTAAATCTCTAGCCTATATTACAGTCACCACCTGGATCAGCTCTTCCGGGGAAATTTGGTACAGCTTAGATATGTTTGCCTAATCCATACCATAACGTAGAGATTCGAGTTTGGATGAGTTACTTACTTTGTCATCATTTGAGTTAAATTATACTATGTTAAAAACCACGATTATAATATTCAAACTAAACCAGATATTTTTGGTTAATAGTTATTTTATCGCACATGCATAAAGCGGTAAATAAGTAAATTGCAAAAGTAAACACGTAGGAAAGTAAATGCGCCGAGTATACAGGGGAAAATTACATTTTGGGATGGGGGGATTACAAATCGCCTAAATACATCAGAATCTAAGGGATACAATCGACTAAAATACATCTATATCTAATAAATATTATAATTGATTTCAAAATTAAATGTGATACCTGAAGGAAATTAAATCGTAGCATTCATCTAATTCTAATCTACCTGCATCCACAAAGGTTAGCACAAATATTGCACATCACAAATAATTTGCAAGTATGTTCACTTTGAATTTTATTGAGACCTGAGTGGTCGAATTTAAAACAATGAGATATTTAAAATTCTTTCATTTAAAAGGTTCATTTTCATACACATAACGGTTTGATCATTTTATTAGTGACAATACCACATGTGAATATTATGTCATGTCGGTTATCCGGGAACTTGGGTTCCCTTCATTAGGGTTTCCTAACACACTTCAAAGCAATATTAGTGAAATAAATCTAAGTCCAGATAAAACAAATAAAATGATGTTGTTGAACCCATTTAGAAAGGGGAAATCGTTAAAGTTAGTAAAATAATTTTTCTATAAAGGGGAATCAACTTTAACCTTTCGAACCGATTTCGAGTTATAAAAATTCTCAAGTATATACTTTTATGTTGCTAATAACTCAGATTCTAAGTCTGAATAGTCACCACTGACCCTCTTGAACATAAAATGATACTTAAGGATTTTCGAACATTCTATTTGGAAAGCATTCCTATTTACAGCATTGCTGATATCGTTAACGCATCACTGATGTTGTTAACGATATCACAATGCTGTAAATGGCATTGCAATGTTTTTAATGGTATTACAGCGACATATAGAGGCAGTTTTTCGTATTTCTCAATTTACACATCAAGCATACATACCAAGTATAAACATGTGAGACACGACTCTATGAACTCGGAGGCTCACCCTGTAAACATGAATCCACTTTGCAAGGTCCATGAAAATCTTCGAAAAGTCCTCGTTTCTTTGGTTCCATTTGTGATTTTGTTGATGAAAAAAGTTTAGATGAAGAGTAAGAGCTACTCTTAAGGGAAAATCCAATAATAATAATCTTAACAAGAGGAAGAAAGGAAGTATTAATCCTTTTCCTTCGAGTTTAGACTTTAATGGGAAAGAAAATAAAAATATAGCTAACTTTGTGAAAAAAGGAGGTATGTGTCCAAGAAATGAACTAAAACTCAAACTTGCTTAAATAATCCCCAAATGCCCCAAGTTCATGCCCTTTCCATGAACTCTCTAACCTTGAATTATAAGTAACTATGAGATAAAAACCTTAACTTAGTTTCCAAAATGCTTAGGAACACTAAAAAAACACTCAAGAACACCTTAAATTCAAATTTCAAACTTTGAACTCTTTCTACTTCTTTCTTGCATGAAAATGAGCTCCCCCTTACATTTGAAAATCAGCTCTGACTTTAAAGAGCTCCATTAAATCCAAAGTCAACTTAGTAGTAGACTTAGGCCATGCCTTTACATTTTAATTTTTAACTTTAAACACGTGATCCCATGTGAATGGGGATGTAAAAGATCTTAGGTAAGGTGTCTGAAATGGTTTTGCAGTGAAAATGTCCGAGGTGTGGGCTTTTAGACTGAAAATTGCAGAAAGTGCAATTTTGTTTCTACTGCTACTACGATATCATTAACGAAATTAGCCATTCCATTAACAATATCAGCCATGTCGTTAACGATATGGCACTTCAGACTAGGCTTTTTTGAGTTAAAATGAATTTTAAGGATTAAGGTTCAAAGAGATAAAGCTGATTTTCTCTAGGTGATTTTAGTACCTGCAAAATGTGGAAAGCTGACAAGGGAAAAAATTATAGCTTCATCATCGAACTCACGAGTCAGGAGCGAAATCCCTTTGTCACACCTAGACAGTTTGCTATTTCCAAAACGGTTAAGTACTATGAAGTACTATTAACTTGGTTTCAACAATCTCCCCCATTTTAAAATAGATAACAAACCTGGTACGAGAAGAGATTAATTAAAAAAAATTTATAAATATAGAAATACCTGATAGATGATGTAAGACTCCCCCATGTTGAGTGAACTCCTTAATCAGTGTGGACTCCCCCATACTGAGTGGATTCTCTTTAGCTAGCTTAACTCCCCCATACTTAGAGGAATTTTCTTCAATTTGGGACTTTGTCTTACTTCAGTATACAATAAGCAAGCGATGACACCTGGATAGATGAGTAATCTGATCGAACCCTTGGCAAGCGAATTGTTGAAAACACTACAATAGAGCTCTAAAATCTAATGTAGAAAGCACAATCTTCTATCTTGCTTCCTTATGAAGGATCCTTGGGCATATTGAGGACATAGATCTAGCAGTAAAGTCAATATCCCTTGCATCATGCATTCCAGTGGACACGATGGTGATCTACATGCTTCTGCATATCTTCAAGATGAGCCTTAAGGACATTTAACTTCTTGTGCACTAAGAGATCATTCTCAAGGTCTAGAGACTAAGTTGGCTTAGAAATAGTTTTCCCATTTCTTCGAGAAGAGCCTTTTGTACCTTTTTTACTGAATCATTAATGTTATCCTGAATCACTTTTCAGACAGAGTTGAACTTATCTTTAAGTGTATTTATGTTCAGCATAAGCTTCTCAGCTTTCTTTGTAGCTTCATCAATGCTCCTTATCACCCTATCAATCTTCTTGTAATAGCTCACCATCAGCTTTGCAATGTTGTGACCAATATCCTTGGTGGCTTCCACTTCTTCATAGACATTATCAATCTTAGAGTCAGTGCTTCTCTTTGTTTTGGCCTGATCCTCGCCAAACTTATGAAATTGTGTAACTTGAGTTACCAATGTGGCATTCAAGCTACTAAGCTGCTCTGCTGCAATACTACTCTTCATCTTTCCTGCTACCGCATTAGCAATAACAGTAGACATGAGAGCATAACAGACAGTTGCATTGAGGTGAGATGCATAATCAGAAAGTCCGGTTAGGATTAGCACCATCTCATCCACAAGGATTTTTGTGCTTTCCTTCACCAAATGGTTTCGAATTTCATACAAGCTTCCTTGAACCTTCTTAAACTCTTCGTAGTAAATGGATTCAGAGGGAATACTTGAGTGCGCATCGAACTCTTGTAGCTTTGCCTTTAGTTTTACGGACAAGTCTGTCAATTCTTGAGATAGTGGCACTTGGCTTACTACTCCATCCAACTCAACAACAGTTTTTAGAGTTGGAATTTCTTCCTTCCCGAATGTGAGCCAAGATGGTTGAGTCAACCAAGTCCTCTTGGACTAGCTTGCTGCTAGAGGGAGTTGCTTCATTGGCTGTTCAATTTTCCTTACCAATAACCTCATTTATTTTTCCTTGCTCGGCGGAGTTCTCAGCGTTAGAAACTTCTCTAATCAGAGTGATTAGAGGGGTAGAGGATGGGTTTGAAGAAATGGTAGGTTGAGAATAATTTTGTACATTTTAGGAAGAAGGGTCAGGTTTAGATTTTTCAGGGGAAGGAATGATAGCATTTTGAGTGTTAAGAGGAGGTGAAAAGGAATCTTGAGTTTGGTTGGAAGAAGGAGTATAATCAAGGGAATTTGAAGTATCTGGAATGTGAGAAGGAGATTTACAAGAGAAGAAGGAATTTGGGAATATACAGGTGTAGGAATTTCAAGATTTATAGAGGAAGTAGGTTATAAAAGAAATGGGGGAAGGATTTTAAGGTACCTGTTGGTTAGCTGATTGACCCGAGGAAGGGTCAGCTTCAGGTAACTCAGTCTGAGTTGGAAGTGTCTCAGCCTCAGTGTGAACGGGGCTTGGGATGTTAGAACTAGGAAGAGCAGGTTCTTCCTATTCTATGACCTTTATATCATCTTCATCCTCACTTTCAGTGCTCACTACTTGAACATTCTTCTTGGTAGGGCGAGTAGTGGCAGAAAGCTTATGCTGAGTGCCCTTATCTTTAGAAATTACTTTCTCTATGTGGGCAGCAGCTTTGGATTTAATGGTTTCAGGGTCCTCTTTACCTTTCTTAGAGCTCTATTACCCCACATAATCCTTAGCTACCTCAAGCTTGCACTTTTTATGACGTAGAGTTTCTTCTTACTCTCTGGCATCTTCTTATTCTTTATTCTTTAGCCCTTTGTTTCCCCTCAACTTCTCTCTGAGCGTTAGTCTTCAACTTCATTTTATTTTTTTGCCTGGTTTGAGGTTGGGTCGCATTCCCTGCTCTTAGTTTTGTTAGGCTTTTCCTTACCCTAGAAGATGCAGCTTTTGGTGTAGGAGAAGTAGGAGAAGAAGCTATTAATATTTGCTCAGCTTGGTAGATAATGAAACATCATTGGCACTCTCCTCACTATCTTCCTCAAAGTCCACCATAAAGCCATCTTCATCCTCCTTGAAAATGTCCTTTGGGAACACAATCAGTGCAACCTTAGCCTTCTTCTTTGCATCTTGAGCCTTGGTATACCGAGTGTGAACCTAGTCATGGTAGAGCTTGCTGAATTGATTCATATCAAGGGACTTCTTCAAGAGAATTCCAATCTCTCTTGGTTAATCAATAAATGATGATAAATCCATTCACACGGCCTTCATCAAGGCAGTGATCAGATAACCAAAATGGTAGACGGTAGTAACATTGGTTAAGTGATGAAGAATCATCACTGGCAAATTAAGTTACTTTCCTTCTAACATATGGTAGACCACGCACCTTTCGAAGTATGTGCAGCTTGAGAGAGAGCCCCTCTTGGGTAACATCAGCTTCACAAGCAGCTCATGACAAGCTCTTACTCCTCAACTCATCCTTGATGTTGAAATCTCTCCAGATTCGTAATCAGCAGGGAATTCCCAATCCTCTATGACAGCAACAACTTCCTCATCTCCATTCTTCCTTAGAATGTTATCCTTACATAGCATGTTTAGGAGGCTTCCTAATAACCTTGCACAGATAAGGTGAGAATTGTTGTTGATTTCCTCCATAAGCACATCATTGTACCCTTGGATGGTGTAAAAGTTTTCATAAAAGCATTTGATTAAGCTTTTAATGGTAGGGCCTTCCAACAGCAAGATTTGACTCAGATTCTGCTACTTGATACTTGTGAAGGATCTTATTCTTCAGCAATCCTTCCTAATCCACTTCATACACTGGGCCAAAATCTTGGTTTGCTGCCTAATCAACCTTGGTGAAAATGGTTCCAACAGGGAAGACTATCTTCTCCATTGTTCCACCAATTTTCACATACACACTCTTTTTAGAAGCTCTTTGAAGCACAAAGGTTCTTTTGGTAACCGCCATTTCAGATGAGATGAAAGGATTGAAAGATGAGAGAAATTTGGGTTCTTTTTGCAAAGAAATGATTGAGATTTCAAATTGCAAGTAACCTCTCTCTTCATCAAACTGCAGCTTTTATAGAGCTCTTCAACATGTAAAGATACGTGGCACTCACATAATACAAGATGAAAATGAGTGTTGAGATTAATTAATATTTAACCGAAGTAGTAAAATGGTGAGTTTTGTGTTAGAAGGTTCCAATTCAAAAATGTCCTTTGAATAAAGTGATTTTTGAGTTTTAATCGTGAAATAGAATCTCACAGCGTTAATTTAAAAAAATAAACGATGTTAAATACTTGTTACCTTGTTCGGTTGAGTTAAGACTTGATTTTCAACACGTAGCCAAAATTCTTCATTTTTCTTCATATGGGGTTCGCCATTCCAATAAGCTATCTTAGAACACTGAATTGCTCCTTGGCCAATGGTTTGGTGAATATGTCAGCTTGCTATTTTTGTGAAGGAACATACTCCAATTTGACATCTCCCCTTAGCACATGATCCCTTATTGAAGTGATGTCTTATATTGACATGCTTCATCCTGCCATGTTAAACTAGATTCTTGGATAGGTCAATTGTGCTTTTGTTGTCACACATTACTTCAAGGCATTTTGACTTTATACCATAATCCTCCAATTACTGCTTAACCCATAGTAGTTGTACTACACAACTTCCCCTCGACATGTACTCAGCTTTAGCTATACTCAATGCAATAGAAGTTTGCTTCTTGTTATACCAAGAGATAAGGCATTCTCCAAGGAAATGGCATCCTCTCGTGGTACTTTTTCTATCGAGCTTATGTCTGTCATAGTTAGCATCAGTGAATCCTTTTGGAGTGGAATCCGAGCTGTTGGGATATGACAGACCTACATCAAGAGAACCTTGCAAGTACCGGAGAATTCTCTTAATAGTAGCTAAGTGGGATTCTCTAGGGTTAGCTTGATAACATGCGTAATAGTACATAGAATATTGAATGTCAGGCCTACTAATTGTGAAATAAAGAAAAGAGCCAAAAATACGTCTGTAGAACTTACTATCTACTGGCTTACCAGCTTCATCCTTACTTAAGATAGTATCAGTAGCCATGGGAGTGGACATTGGCTTTGAATGCTCCATATCAAACTTCTATAGGACTTCTTTGGCATAATTTTCTTGACTGATGAAGATTCCATCTTCACTCTGCTTGATTTGAAGTTCGAGGAAAAGTTGAGCTCTCCCATCATTGACATTTTTAAATTAACACTTTATTTTCTTATTGAACTCCTTGCACAGCTTCTCATCAATTGCTCCAAAGATGATGTCATCCACATAGATTTGGACAAGCAACACATCTTCTTTTCTTTGCCGGATACACAGAGTCGTATATGCTTTCCCTCTTTCATAGCCTTTCTTGATAAGGAAATTGGTCAGCCTCTCATACCATGCTCTTGGAGCCTACTTCAATCTCTAGAGAGCTTTCTTCAGTTTGAAGACATGCTCAGGATTCTTCGATCTTCAAAGCCTAGAGGATGACGTACACAAACTTCCTCTTGGATAAAGCCATTCAGGAACGCACTCTTAACATCCATTTGAAATAATTTGGAATTCATATGAGATGTAAAAGTACATAGGAACTTGATTGCTTCAAGCAGAGCTACAGGAGCATAGGTTTCATAATAATCTATACCTTCTTTCTTATTGTAGCCTTGAGTAGCAAGTCTGACCTTGTTCCTGATAACAATGCCATCTTTATCAAGCTTGTTATTGAAAACCCCTTTGGTGTCAATGATTGATTTTCCTTTGAGCTTGAAAACTAGATTTCAAACATCATTATGCTTGAACTGATCCAGCTCCTCTTACATCGTGCTCATCCAATAATCATCTCCTTCTGCGTCTTCGAACTTCTTGGGTTCAATCAATGAGATGAATGTTGGTTGGCTCATTATTCTGCTGAGTTGACCTCGCATCATCACAGGATTATGAACATCATCAATAATACTTTCGAGTGGGTGATTAGGATGAAATCTAATCTCTCTTAGTATACTCAAAATTACGATTGGAGGTTCTACATTTGTTGTTGAGGTTGAGCTTGATATTCTCCTTTCGTTGAAGTTGATTGAAAGATCTTCATCTTCTTTGACTTCCTCAGCTTCAGGTTCTTGTGCTGGGTTGGGAAGCACAGGGAGTGGCATGCTAAGTGGATTTTCTTGTTGAGTTACTCCTTCATCTTCATCAGATGGCCGTCTTTCTTCATGGTTAGTTTCATCAAAATATACATGCATAGACTCCTCTAATAAGCCAATTCTCTTGACATATATTCTATATGTCTTGCTATTAGTTTAGTATCTCAAAAAGATACCTTCATCAACCCTTGGATCAAACTTACCTAGCTACTCCCTAGTGTTAAGAATAAAGAACCTACAGCCAAATGATCTAAGATCACCAATCTTAGGCTTGCACCCTCGTGATTGCAAGGTTTTGACTCTACTAATTCTGAGGGCTTATATTCTGTAATGAAGCCAAAAACATTATTCCCCACCTTTCTACCGATAAGGTAAAAGTTAAAAATACGAACAGTTGTTAATTACGCTTATCAAATAGAAAAATGGTGACCATTGCAAGTATACAGTTTCAATGTAGTTTTAAAAGATATCGATCCCACAAAGTATTGATCAATTTCAAAGTATTATGACTATAGTTTCCCAACACTTTAAACATACTCAATGCTTATAGAACGTATTCGAGAATAGCATATAAAACTCATAGTAAGAACACTACTAGATATTACTCCACTTAAAACTTATCGGTAGCATTAAACTAAAACTATACAACTTATTCTAATTCATGTTGCATTAAAATATATATATCGAAACTTACTTGGAATGTTTCTTTTGAATGTTACTCACAACTCACCCTTGCTAAATGCTAAATTTTGTGCTAAAACGCTCACACTCTCAACATTTGGTCATATTCGAAACAATTTGTTCGAAATATTCACTAACATTAAATTTGAAATACCTAACACTCAAAATAAGCTTAGAACATATGTTAGTATAGTATAGGTATGGATAATGTATAAACAACACAAAATCAAGAAAAATTTTCAAATTCTTCAATTTTTTAACTTATTTGATTTTTTTGGATTTTTCGGAAATGCCCCCCCCCCCACCACTAAAGAACATAATGTCCTCATTGTGAGAGACTTAACTAAAAATGAAAACACAAAAAACAAACACCAGTCTAAAATTTGAAAAAGAAAAGAAAACAATAAACCCGTTTATTGTGAAGGAGAATCTGGGGCCCGTGTCGCGATCGTGATTTCCTTCAAAACAAGAACAGAAGGTTTTGTTGTATAACCTCACGAGCATGATCTATAGTTGTGATCAAGACATTCTTTAATCCTTCTATTTCTTATATTTTTAAACTTAGTACCGTAGTCTCCCAATATTTTATCTCTAGAACGCACTTGCCTTCCCCGGCAACGTGCCAAAAACTTGATAGCAAGGTTTTGACTCTATTAATTCTGAGGGCTTATATTCTGTAATGAAGCCAAAAACCTTATTCCCCACCTTTCTACCTATTAGATAAAAGTTCCAAATACAAATAGGTGTTGTCAATACCGCTTATCAAATAGAAAAATGGTGACCACTACAAGTATACAGTTTCGATGTAGTTTTAAAAGATATCGATCCCACAAGAAAGGAACTAGTTCTAAAGACTAAAAAGAGTTACGGGGTAAATGAAAATGTGGAATTTATATTGGAGGGGTTTGGATGATAGATGGATGAATGGGTAGATGTATGAACAGACTAGAGAAGATGTAAAATATAGAGATATTCCTATGAACAAGTTTAACAGAGAAAAACATGAAAAATCATCAAGAATATTTTGTACACTAGATAACTTCAACAAATAAGGTTTTAGACGCCCTAATATTCAATAATTCACCACAGAGCAACACATGAGATGACTTTTCTAAATCTAGGGTAAACAAATTATGACACTTATAAGAACCTGGATAATTATATTACTATGCTTAGTACGGGTTGCTCTCACATAGCCATATTTAGTAAGTTACCACTCCAAAAATGTTGGCTCACTAAACAGCATTATAATCACAGATCTAGTGATTATACACAATCTTGTTAACCCCGAAATCACTCTTAAAGTTAACTCGAAAGCATATAACTTGATTAATATAAATGATGCAAAATGAATTACT
>CATIWQ010887143.1:0-24849 GCA_949673415.1 Euphorbia schlechtendalii | reverse complement strand
TATTATAATAATTATTATTAATTCACGTGTAATTGTAACAATAATTATTATTTGAATAACAAAATTTTAATTAAATGAATTTACGTATTATAACAATTTTTATTATTAATGGTATTAAAATTGTTTTATTAATTATTTTATATAGATAGTTACTGATAATATTACTTGTAATGATTATTAATAATTTATTTATTTCATATTTATTGGGTTTTACTATTATTTTAATAATTAATATATTTATTATTAAGTTCAATTAAAATCAGGTTCATTAAGTTCAGTTCAGTCAAGTTCAGTTCAGGTCCATTAAGTTCAGTTCAGTACAGTTAAGTTAAGTTAAGTTAAGTTAAGTTAAGTTAAGTTAAATTCAGTTCAGTTAAGTTAAGTTCAGTTCAAGTTTCAGAAGTTGAAGAGAACAGAGCTTAAGTGTTTAAGGAGTGTTGATGTATCAGATGATTTTAATTTTGTATCTAATTTTCAATATTCATGTCCCCATCAACATCCTTCAAAGTCGTTCTTTAATCAAGTATTCCTACCCCCGACACCATCCCTCTTAGAATCAAGTCGTTACAAGTGTCTATTTACTAATAAATACAATAAAAATGATAAAGATATAAAAAAATCAAATTTATAATTAAAATTATAAGAGGGAAAAGACTAGGATTTATAATGAGGCGAATATCTTGTAAATTAATTCATTTTCGAAATGGGTTGTAAGGAATTTTATTTTTCACGATGGAGTTTGTGATTTTCAAAAAATTACAAATTGAGGTTCGTGGTTTTAGAAAAATGATGTTACATTTAATATTTCAAACAATTCAACATTCTAATAATTCAACTTTAATATTTAAAAATTATATGTCAGAATTTAAATAACTTTGGGAGATTTTTTTTCAATTTTGATGTTTGTTATCATAATTTTATTTAAAAAATATTTGCACTGTTCAATAAATTAAAAAAAGTATCATTGATGTGCATTATATTTTATTAACCATCCCGCAAAATTCAGATAAAAATGAGCAAGTTGACCCATTTTCGTGACATAATTTAATATTAAGAATCCTTTATATATTATTTTTTGAAACCACATAAACTTTTTAGAAAAAAATTCCTCAGAATCCTTTTGCAAATGAGTGAAACGTCAATTAGCTAGGTGTTTTTCCTTTTGGAGAACCAGTAAAAATGTGTTTTTATATTCTTACTCTGGATGTGGACATGATTTGATGATGTCGTTTTCAATTTAAACCGATATAGGATTAGTTCATGGTGAAAATAAAAAAAAAGAAGATCGGAATATTAATTTTCCATTTGGAATATTTTTCCAACCAAATGGTGTGTTCTATTTTTCTGTTTTTCAATAAAAAAAATAAACTTAAAAAAAGTATCTTGTGAGTTAATTCATTTGTAAAATGAGATTTGAGAAATTTTTATAAAAAGGAATCTATTGTTAAAAAATTGGCACAAAGAGGATAAAAATAATTTTTTTATTCAAAATAGTAATATTACAAAGAATATTTTAATCAATTCAACATTCTCATAATTTAAAATTGATTTCCTAAAAATAAATATTATCTTTCAAAAGAAAACTCAAACCGAGTAACTCTTTTTCTCCCTCTTGTTGGAGGGTTAAAAAATCTAAAAAGGCTTTTTCCCCCTCCTGCCCTTTGATTTTTTATTTTTTAGTTTCATTACTTTTTTTGAGAATAATCTGCGTCCACTACTTTTTTTACCACATTATTATCTTCTTCAAGCATAAAATCATTGCTACATAGCTCAATCTTCAATGTTTTACAACTAGGTTGAACTTCATCCGTCTTTAGATAAGATATTTAATGATCATTTCACAATAAACATCCAGATCTATCAGCAAGATCGTTTCATATCATGCAACACTGGTTGATTTGATGGTATAGTGCAAGCATGTTTTTTTATGGCTGTGGATTTGTAAAATTGTTAACTAGAAGGTGAAAAAAGGTATAGTTTGCCGCGTTTATTTTTTGAATAAGTCTTTCCCAATTACATATTTGTCTTGCGAAAACAAGTTTTGTGTGTTGAGTTATTTGATGTGTTTTGTCTAGTTATTTATCCGGGTAACTTAATTTTAATATTGTTACATGTATCTTGGTCTACGAATCATGTTGCACAATTGTTAAATGAAACAACTGATTTTTTTGACGTGCAGGGGGTTAGACTTCAGCCTTGTTTGGATGATAGTTCTTCATGGTTTACTAAAGTACAGTATGGTTCTTTGAAAATTTCATGTTTGAATGGATAATATGGTATGTTATGGTTTTTTTAAAATTTAGTTTGATTTAAAGAAGAACCATGTAGAATCACCAAATCCGTGGTTCTATTTTCATGGTTCTTGGAACCATGAAAAAACCATGAAAGAACTATACCATCAAAGAACCATGAAAATAACCATACAAATAAACAAGTGAATTTAAGTTAGAACCATACCATACCATGAACCAAACAAGGCCGAAGTTCATCCACCTTCGGTTGGAGCTGTAATTGTCTCTGGTTTTGTTAATGGACTACATTATTCAGTATAAAAATCTTATTTTCTTAAAATCATACGTCATTACTAGAGTAAATTTCAGATTTTATTTTTATTTTTTATGTTTTTTCTAAAGTTTATAATAATATTTTAGTTTTAGAAATTACTTTTACTAGTAAAAAATTCAAAATTTATCACTGATGTGTATGATATTTTGTTAACCTACCCATCAAATTTAAGTAAAAAATAACAAGAGTAACCAATATAGTGACACAATTTTTTTTGAAAAACTATAATGACACAATTTAATTTTGAATATCCTTCCTTTGCAAACTTTTTGAAATCACTTACCCATTTTTGAAAATAAAACTTCTCAAAGTGAAATCACAACCACAACCACAACCACAATGTACCTTTTTTGAATTCTGCCTTAAAAAAATTTACTACTTTTTCCCGCAACCAAAAAACAGTATAAGAAATTTTCTTGTGTTATTGTTAAGAGTATAAGAAATATAAAATGTAGAAGATATACAAGCGGGCCAGCGACGAGGAAAAAATTCTGAATTTTGGCGGCAAATAACTTTAAAAACTTCTTGTAATTGCAAACCATAAAACACTTTTAAGAATTTTTTAATCCCTTTGGTGTATATCTGTTGGACCGGGTTCGATCGGGTCAACATACATATTGCTCTGGCCAGACCCAACCCAACCTGCATGAAAAAGGTACTTGAATCGTATTGATTTATATCTTCATTTCCATACGTGATCCGAACTCGTCCATCAGTAATAATTTATTTATTTACATAATACATACATATTTTTTAAAATTTAATAATTATATATATATATATATATAAATAATATATATATATATATATATATATATATATATATATATATATATATATATAATTATTAATATTATATATGTTCGTCAAGCCGGGTTTGGGCTCCGATACAAAAATCAAAACTCAATTATATGCTCAATTTTTAGCATGTTTCCATGAATATGGCCTGAACGATCTAAGAACCACGATTGACTTCAACATCTCTACTTTAGAGTAGGGGAGTAATTAAAAAATCAACAAATACTCTAGTTACAGAGTAGTAATGATCATGCCCTTATTACAAGGAGTATCCGGTTTTCCTTATATAATAAGGCCTCTTCCAAAGTCAAGCTATTTTGTTGGGCGAGACTACCTTGGAGCATCTCCAATAGTTTGTGCATTCAATGATTATGTGGCATGTAAAATGGATTACCATGTTGATGACGTGGTATGATAGATAATATATTTTAAAAAGTAACCACAATGGATTGTCTATTTAAATTTTAAACGTACTATTTTCAAAATAAATTAATGACAAAGGGATTAAATAATTAACTATATGATATCTTTTATCATTAAAATATTATTAAATTAATCATCAACATTGTCTATTTGATTGTCTATTTGTGGACAATCAAATAGACAATGTTGACAATTAATGATGACACATCATATAGATAATGGTGAGTAAACAATCTATTCTAAAGTTAATTTTTGATATAATATCTATTTATGCTTATGTGTCAAGAAAATAAATGGAATAGACAAGTTATTAGAAATGCTCTTAATCTCTTCGGTTTTGTTGAAGATTGAATTGAAACTTACATAGCTTTGAGTGATGACTAGATGCCCTGCTAGGCAATCTTAGACAATGTTTTTTAAAACTTCTTGTTTTTAACTTATTTCTTAAAAGATTTTTATAAAAAAATTTTAACTTATAAGTTAGATAATGAAATGTTTATTATTATTTTTTAAAATTTAAAAATTAAAAATAAGATAAAATTTAAAAATATATCAAACTTACTTTTACAAAAGTTTCTTATAAGACATAAATTAATAAGTAAAAGTTCGGAGAAACACCCCTTAGATAAGTAATCATAAATATTTGTATTTTCTACGGATAATTAAAATTTTAGATGAACGTTATTTCATAAAAAAAGAAAATAAAGAGGGGAAATATTATTTTGGAAATGGCGAGACATTTCAAAAAGTAAACATTCTGATCAGAATTTGGAATAATAAAAAGGGCAAGAGCTTTATTCTTTAGAGCAATAAGTAGGAATTTATGAGGATGCTACTCTATACGAATCGAATCTTAAAGTTGAAAATATCGATGCACATGTTGTCCATGTTAACAAATTGTAACGTACCAAATTGATGATGTCATTATGTGGTTACAAAATGGATAGATACCGTAACTACAACTCAAAACATAGTAATAACATGTAAAATGTAACTAGTCAAGTTAGCAATAAAAACTGAGCATACTAAAATTTGAATCTCACTATAAGGGGAGGTGAGAAACCTTTATTATAACTAAATTCCAAACAAATTAATTCCAATTGAAGAAATAAATAGGATAACTCAATCAAATGTTAGACGGGCTAAATAACTAATTAGGCATACTCTATGAATTATGCATATATCCCTGGCACAGTGCTAATGTGATTTTGAAGGCTTTAAGGTTAAACCAACAAACAATGGTTTTACAAACACAACTTGTTGACAGATAATAAGAAAGGGGTTCTTAGTATGATTGTTTAGGCTTTGTGGCCTTATTTTGTTGATAGTGTTTGGGCCTATGAGGTGCATTTTGTACTGGTCGGCAGATTGCTGGAATCGTAGTGTGAAAAGTAGTTTTACAATGATAAAATATCATACTGCCTTTACCAATAATGGGTGAATCTAATTAGTTTTCTTTGAATCTTGCTTTAGTAAATTAACTTGACAGAAAATTATCAATTGTAGGTAAGATGATAATGAAAAATTCATTTTTTTTCTGTAAGCATCAGTGTGTAACTTTTAAATTTCATTAAAATCAAAACTAAGGAACATTTTATGTTCAAAATGGAGCCGTATGAAACTCAACACACTATTGCGTCCAAATTTAACAGAGCCCAAATTATCGTAGAGTTTCACATCATTAAGGTTTTCCAACAACACAACACTAATCCTAATACCATGTGAGCATGTATATCCGTAGAGTTTAAATAACTTTATACGAAGCACTTTGCTACCATAGCCGAGCAATATGGGAATCCAACAATTTCATCTTTTATAGGCCAAATTTAGACTTTATCATAGTAATCTGTTAACTAAAATTAAAATTTACAATCTTGATATTTACCAAAAAAAATTTCCAACTACGATATTTGCAACTAGAGATGCAATTCAATAAACATTAACGCAGACATGTATATGACTGCAAACAGAATTAGAAGTTGCAACAACAATTATGTGTAGAATAGTAGCAATCAAAGTATCAATCAAAAGATCTAATTAAACGACAAAATATTTAGCAATTAAAAATGTCGGTAGCCATCATTTTCTTCCTTTAATTTCTTTGGCTTATTTTTTGGCACTATCCGAGAATGATTATAAAACTAGTCTGTTCAGAAACCACCAAAAAGTGAAATTTTCTCCGGTAATAATATCAGCAACTAAGAACAAAAATTAGAAAGAAAAAGTACTAGTAACAATATTTCCAATATACAGTTATAACTGTCAAGATAAAGTTGTTGATTTTTAAGAAATATGAGGCATTATTACTTGAATTTTGCATATACATTTGAGAGTAAATAATACGAAATCGCTTTCATTACATTTCATTCAAAAGAATGAACTGAGAAATAATAAAAGACATGGAAAGGGATCAACATGTGTGACAGAATGTGCCGAAAAACAGAAAACTACCCCCTGTGTTGAAAATTTGATCAATCGTCATGCAGAACACGATAAAGATCTGAAAAGTTGACATCATCAAGACAGAAGTCAATCCAGTCTTCTGCATGAGAAGTAACTTGATTAGCATTGACTGCATTGGTTTGAGTATGTTGTGCAACATTTTCTTCTAAATTATCACTGTTGCATAATTGCTGCTCATCTCCATTAGTACCATTAATCAAATTTTCCCACCACGAATTGGGGATATCAGTTTCAGGAAAATCGAGTGTCTGTGTTGGGATGATTTGAGCTGGGTCGGAAACTTGAATGCCGGCGGAACAGAAAGAGTAGTTAATGGATAAGGTACAAGGTCGTGGTTTGACGATGCCGTGTCCCGATGTTTTTGGTGTTGCCATTTCTTTCGACGATACGTGTTGCTTCTTAACATGAGTGTTCCAATAATTCTTTATGTCATTTGCTGTTCTTCCTGGCAATCTTCGAGCTATTAATGCCCACCTGCATATACGTACACCACTCAATATCATACCCTTGTCTTGTTCTTTAAGGGTATTCATTGGAGAATAAATATCAAAATCAAATTGTCATGTGCCAGAAATTTATTAATCACCCATGACGTGGCCGCTATGAGGTGGACGACCAAAAGCATAGTAATTAATTTTTATTGTTTAACAAATATTTGAGGTGTCTATTTAAGAATACCGGGATATGTATATAAAATCCCCTGTAATGGGCACCTTTTTCCGCCTTAAATAAATAAGATTATGTGTGTAATTTGTGCTTAATTCAGTTCATTATAAGTTAAAGAACATACACTCTACAAATAGAGTTTTCATAATTTTTAGAATAGGATTGATGTCCAATCTTACTTCAAATCCATACTCTCAAATATGAAGTAAGGTATGAGTTGCTCTAAAGTTGAAGTATCACAACCCTACTCTATATTTGAAGTTGAATAACTTAATATTATTTTAATTTTATTTATTAAGATATAGTTTAATTAATAATTTATATGTTCGTCTTGTAATTATTAAATCCATTTAATTTATTTTATGTTTCACACTAATAATTTTTATTGTTAAATTTTAAATTATGAATAGATGAATTAAATTAATATATAATTATTTAATTTTAAATTAAATGATATAATAAAAAATAAATAAATGTTTTATTATGAATATTTGTTATAATTTTTATGTAATTTATTATTATTAGTTCAATTCATTAATTTTTATTTATACAAAATATTGAAATATCCATTCTCAATTAAATATTAATTATATTATATCATTTTGAATTTATATTCATGAAAATATAATAATATTGGATATTTTATTTAATAATAATAATAAAAAGAACATGTTGTTATAAACAATAATGATAAACTATTTTTTAATGAAAGGAATATTTTGTGGGAGTAGAAAAATAAAGTAATGAGTTGAAATGATTTTACTGTAACAACTCCAACATACAAAAATAGAGTTCAGAGTAGAGAATGTAGAGTAATGGATTGGACATGATTGATGCCAATCAGTGAACTTGTTATACATTTATGTTTTTGAGCTTTTATATACGTGTGAATTGTTTTTCATAATAGAACACAAACATTTCGCAACTTGTTCATCCTATTTCAATAGAAATTTTCCAAAAGGTTATGTTGATATTTTGTGGACATGTTTTCGTAATGCAAATAATTGTATTTAATACTCCTCCGTCTACTAAATATTATCGTTTTAGAGGGATTTTGATGTATCTTTTTCATTGTCATTTTGTATTTCCAATGTGCTTTCTCTAAGTTTTCTCTATTAATTTGTTTAACTTTCATGGTAATCATATTTTAATCTTCAATAACAAGATGAGAAGACTATATGAATCAATATTTAAACATATTAATGAAATCTTGAAAATAAAGTATGACATTTATGAAATGGTAAATTAGTAAATCATCTCATCCGGTCAATTATTATCTTAAAAACCGTGAGTTAGTTAAAACGACAATATTTAGTAGATGTGAGAGTATAGAATATTGGGTAACGATTGAATAACTGGCAGATATATACTGACAAATGAATGTTCAAACATGGTAAAAGTGTCGTTTTCCAAATAAAGCTAGATCCGAAGAAAATAAGATCAAATTTATTAGGCATTTATTGTTTTCCACATAAAGCTAGATGCAAATGAAATTTCGAAAATACTAAGTCAATTTATGTATTTTAGTTGTGGTCCATGATATGAATACGTCCCATGAAGCCAATATATTAAATGAACTAGTTGTGGTCCATAATAAAAAACAGCAATTTTTGCAATTTCCAGAAGGCAGTGTTTGGCAATTGGCATTCAAGTGCTGGTTGTCCGCAACATTAATTAGGTGCATTATACAAACGCTTCCTGGACTAGATTATCACGAAAATATTTTAAGGATCTTGTAGGTTATATATTATACGTTAAAAGATCATGATTAGTGATAATTTACGCGTCTATTAAGAGCTGGTCAGACGTCATTGCTATTTATTTACATGTTTTTTGTAACATTTTTTTAGAAAAGCTAACTCAAATCATTTTACAAATGACATTTATTAATTTCGTTTGTGACTAATTGGATTGAATTCTTTATTTTTGAAAAATAAAAAAAATTCAAAAACATGCTCATAAGGTTGAGGAGTGAAGGCCGCTAGCCATCCTATTCTTGAGCTAAGGGCAAAATGATGAAACCCTAGCCGCCCCAGTCTTGGTGCCTTTTCTTGTCGAACCACCATGGTTGCCAATCCGCCTTCTTTAGATTATACGGCTAAAAATCAGTTTTATGGCAAGATGGCCCATCATAAGTTAATTTAGCAACAATAAAATTGTGTTATGCCTCAGCGTTTAATGGATTTTCAAGTTCAGACTTAATTTCCTTTATCTTATATGCTCCAATCATGGATAAGGGTGTCTTCAAAGCAATTCGTATCTATATGGAGGTTTACAGTAATAGGGTTAAACTATGTTCTTATTCTCTAATCGGTCGAATCATTAGAAGAGACGGGGTGGTCCTTCTAAACTCGATGAATATTGCACTCTCACCTTACAAAACTATGGGGGTTATCCAACCCTTGGAGATTGATTTCTCTTGGACGAGGGAAATATCATTTGATGCTTGGAAATCTGAAAACGAGGAACCGGATATTAGGGGTGAACAAAAAAATTGAAAACCGAATCGAATAGATTTTTGGTTTTATGTATTTTTTGTTATTGATTTCGGTTCGGTTCGGTTTTGTGAAAAAAATTGAAAAAACCGAAACCGAATCGTTTTAATTATAATTTAATTTATTTAAATTTATATTAATTTATTAATTCTTTTCATGATAAACTAACATTTAATACTTGTAAATTAAGCTTTTTTTTCAAATTAAAAACGAATCATGTTGAAAATTATTTATGTTTATTTTTTAATTATTTTATTTTCAAAATTTATATTTGAAAATTTTTTAAAAATAAAATTATATGCATAAAATAGTTTTTGGTTCAAAACCGAACCAAAATAATTCGATTTGGTTCAAACCTAAACGAAAAATTTCAATTAAGTTTTCGATTCTCATATTTTCCTCTAAACGATTAGGTTTCGGTTCGGTTTCTAAACCTAATCGAACTTTGCTCACCCCTACCAGGTACGGAGTCGAGGAAGTCTTAATTTGAAGCCGGGTATTTTTTATCTAATTCTATAGGTTTTGGATTTCGATCCATACGCTAAGAAATCCTCAATTGCTCAGGTATGGATTGGACTACATTCTTTGACTTGGGAATATTAAGAACCCAAAATTTTAGCTGAAATAGGGCTTTTTTTGCCCGTTGATGAGATTTGGCAACGCTACGTCAGAAGGGAAGGGAATTACGACCACTTTACTAGATTGGCCATTGACTTTAATCTTTCCTCGATTTACCAAAAACTATTGGAATTGAAAGAACCATAAAAGAGCTGCTAGAAAACACCATAAAAGAATTTGTCAGCACAGGTCCAGATAAATTTTTAAATTTGGTGAGGTTGTTCCAACATAGAATGTTTCAAAGAATTCAATTTAATTTATGGGTTTATAGGTTAGATGAGCTCTTTAAGCTCAAAATACTAGTCGAATGCGTTATAGGACACATTTAACCTAGGGATGATAATAGATCCGGGATCCGGTCCAGATTTGTTATCTAGATCCAATTTATTGGATCTAAATCTGACCATCAGATCTTTTGATGATATGGGTCCAAATCCATATCTGTATAAAAATTAATAAACCAATTCTAATTTAAATGAGAATTGTATTTGAATACGTTCGAAGGGTCTGGAATCGTGAAAATCGAGAAATTTCAAAAAATACTAAGAAATTATGGGAGAGGAAAATGATGAAATTGATGTGTGCAAAAGAAATTTTCATAAAAGTTCCGGAAAGGGTTTGAAATCGTAAAGAATAAGTCCAAGTACTCATTTACGTGAGGAATCGAGATAGTCTCAAAAATCTCAAAAAATTATTAGAGATCCGGAAAATGATGAAAATGAGGTTTGCAGGAGAAGTAATCCAAAAAACTTTCGAGAATATGGAATCGTGAAAAATATGTCTTAGGGCACGTTTTCGAGAAAAATTGAGAAATTTGAAAAATCCAAAAATAGTATGCGAGATCCGCAAATGATGGAATTGAGTTTTGTGGAAGAAATTTTCCAAAAAAATTTCAAGAAGGGTCTGGAACACTGAAAATTACGTCTCGGTGTCTATTTTTGTGGAAAGTCTAGAAATTCCGTAAAATTTCAAAAACTTATGGGAGATCCGGAAAATGATTAAATTAACATTTGTGGAAGAAATTTTCCAAAAAACTTCGATTTTGGTCTAGTGTCTAGAAAATTACTTCTTAGAATCTAAATTCCGAACATCTCAAAAATTTATGGGAGATCCGGAAGATGATGAAATTGAGATTTGTGAAAGAAATTTTCAGAAAAGTGACAAGAAGGGATTGGAATCGTGAAAATACTCAATTTCCATTCCATTCTATCTTTTATTTTTCCATTTCCGCCTTGTTCAATTTTTTTGTTTTATTAATATTTGATCCTGAATTACATGCCTCTATTTTTCAAAAAATAAATCTAGTAAACTGTCATGCAACTAGTTAAGTCATTTTCCTTTGAACTTACAAGAGAATTATCTTATACTGTTGAAAATAATTGACCCATTAACCATTGACTTATTACCTTTACCAATTCGAAAAACCGGACTGATTTGACAACCATGCTCATGTTATACATGTTTCAGGTTTAATTGAAATTTATACGTGCAAGATAGTATAACAAATATAAAAAAAATTATAGAATCTTACATATCAGCTACAGTTTCGAGTCCAATGCTAGGTCCTCCTTGACCAAGAAATTAAGATATTGATGAATTCAGCTAGTCATTAATTTGCTGATTAAAAGAAATACCTGACATAACAACCTTTGTAATTTGTATTTATGTTTAACACTCATTTCAAATCTTTTATTAAAAGAAATTTTTATCGAACAACATTTTTCCTAGGTTAAACTTTGGAATTAAATGATTTCGGTACAATAAGTAATTATATTATGATTGTGATTTTTCAATTGTGTTATAGAATCATTAACAAAATGAAGTTTAAGGTAATAAGTAAGGTCAATGATAATGATAATACCCCAACATATACAAATACTTTTTGCGCTCGAAGCGGGAATATATGTTTTGCAATTTGATAAACAAATGGATTTGTTAACTTTCCATTCGTTACCTCCAAGCTCAACAAGCTCTAGTACCATGTTACAAAGTAGTTTAAACCAATATTTTTTGAAATTTTCTTACATAATGTGTGTATGATCGGCTTTAATAAAATTAGATATCTCATTATATTTTTCTTTGTATATTAGGTTTTTTGAACTAGGAATTGTTTTTAACTAGTGTTAACATCTAATTTAAATTCAATCATTTTTTTTTCATATTTTCTTTTTTTGATTGAATGTTGCATATTCTTTTTCGGTTATATATTAAGAATTTATTATTGTCTTTATTTTAGATACTACTTGAATACATTACCTGTTACCTAAAAGCTTGTGCAACCGCAAAAGTAAGTCAATTTCACCGTCTTCAAAATCCCCCCTCTTTATGCCTGGTTTTAGGTAATTGCTCCATCTCATTCTACAACTTTTTCTACATCTATTTAACCCTGAAAGATCCCAAAAAAGTAAAATCCTTATTGCAATTTGTAATATATGTCATTTTAAGTTTGACAAATATTTCTTGATACACATATATGCAAGAAAAAGAAAGACCTGCAAGTAGAGGAGCTCGATGCCATTGTCCTTCACCGTACTCCGCAATGCAAGCCCTAAGACGATCATCTTCTTCGAGTGTCCATGCTCCTTTTCGCAGTGTCAAGTTTTTCTCCATCTGTAACTATATTTAAAATACTAACAATATATTTCTATATGTTCAAGCGGGATGGTGAAGACTGCCCTATAAATACACTTAAATCCTTCATGCTTATGCATAACAAGCTCAAATAGCAAAGCAATCCCTCCCAACTGTCAGTCAACAAACACATTGCAACAGTACTTATAAAATATATACGGTTATAATTATTCCTTTTACTGTTTATTATTCTCCATTTGGACCATTTGTTTTCCCAAACATAATTGTTCAATGAACGACATAATAGGAGATAAATTCTAGCGTTAACTAGGCACATTGATGGATAACTGACATGTCATGGTGATGCCGTCAATAATATTAATAATTTCAGTGACCGTGTGAGGATGATGATGACTATATGACCTTTGGTCGACCGTAAATATCGATAGTTATATAAATTTGGTAAGATGATTAAAAAAGAATCGTCTACTCTAGATAAAAAATCAAAATAATATTCATTCAAATATATTTGAATAACTAAAATTAATATTTTATATAAAAGTCAAAGAAAACTAACAATGAGAATTTGTAGTTTGATCAATTAAAGCAATTAATTATTGATCGGTTCTTAAAAAAGAACCCATTTATACTGATTGAACCAACCTCCGGTTTGTAACTGAACTTATTCCTCATGTTAGATAATAATTATTATGGACAAGGGGGCCTCGCAGGGAAAATATAGGAACCTTGGCATTGACGGACGGGCAGCCACTGAAATCATTTGTCCTAACAATAGATTATTCCATAACCTATGGACCAATAATAATCATACTAAACTTCTATTATTAGCAAATCGATGTCACGACATTAGTTGGGGTGTGTAGAGAATTTTTTAGCTTCAATTGTGTTGGGTTTGATATCCTTAGTAATTAGATAAGTGGTGTTGAAATAATTTACTACAAGATAAATAGATTTATGTTGAGGTCCAAAATATACTACTTACATATGCTACTCTTCCTTCTTTTTAATATCAGTATTTTAAAAGGCGCTAGCTAGTTGGGCGGCTAGAAACCTCGGGAGCTTAGGTGGGTTAGTATTTTAAATATTTAATAATTATTAATGAATTAAAATAATAAATCTAACTAACAAATAAATTTTTATATAATAAAATAAAAAAATCATGTAGTAGCATTTTTCTGGGCTTTAGTGACACTTTTTTAGGTTTTGACGACACTTTTCTAAGCTTTGACAACACTTTTCAAGTCTTTGGCTACACTTTTCTGAGTTTTGATGACATTTTCCGCCTTGACCGTCCGATTATATAAAATACTGACGGTGTTCCAAAAAACTTTTCTGAATTTTGACGACACTTTTGGAAACATTATGTTTTATTTGCTTTGAGATTCAAGATCAACAACGGGTGTAATCTTTTTTATTATCCCAAACTCTATCGAGACTTTAAACATGAACTCATGATCTTACCGACTATCATGCCTTCATTTGCTTTTATATGTACCATGTAAGAAATCTAATTTGGATCTCGATAATGTTGAGCTCAATAGCATAAGTGAGCATATGAGTAGGAAATAAATTCATTAAACATAAAATCAATCTATGTGGCCAATGTAATTAGTCTTGTGATTAAGACTGAAACTGTGACCTCTATAGATACTAGGTTCGAGTCACATCCGAGTTGAATACTATTTTTTCTTTCTCCCTAATATAAACAAACGCAATTTCGTAATTTATTTAAAAAAATCTAGTCTATATAGCATTTATATTCCGTTCTTTATTTTTAATTATTTTTTACATAGATTCACCTCACATCTCCAACCGTGTGGACACTAAAATTCTTGTATTGAATGAATTTTTCCCTTAAAATGCCACTTGATTTACTATTCGTTTTACCGCCTTGTCCCTCCCTATTTTCTGCCTTTCTTTACATAATATTATACTTGATGGAGGAAGGAAAATGTATTTAGAACATTTTTCTTCCTCCCCGACTAGTTGTTTTTTTCAATTTTTTTACCGTTTTTCATTTTTAGCATCTTGTTTCCGCATGCGATCGTCTTCTTTAATTGTGAATCTACTGCAACATAATATGATTTTAAAAGTATTTAACAAGGATGGACGTCATTTGATTTTAGCTACAAATTTATGTTGATATTTTATCGTAGGTACTAAAATCTATCATTTTCAAGCAATATTGATTTAGATCTGCAAAATTGGTTAATGTTATGTCGGAGTTCTCATAATCTTGGATCGACTATAATGTGATATGAATCTTAACAAAATATAAGTAGCAAAATTGTTGTTTCTTCATTTTTCTATTTGGGACAAACATTTTTCTATGTTCAAATATGTAGTAAAATTATTCTATTTTGAATTTGTGAGAAATTTGGTGTGATATGTTAAAATGCATGTATATTGCGTAGTCAAGCTACGACTGGTGTGGGCGAAAACAATTCTAAGACTTCGGCCGGCTACGTCGAATGAGCTTTCAATCTTCATGAAAATAATAGTAGGTGTTTCTAAGACTTAGCAAGTTGCTGGCAGTTCGAAAATTCGATTAGGTGTTATCATCATACTTGCCAGACAACCTCTTAAATCCTGTCCTTTTCCTGTTCAAGACAATGCGAATATAGACATGCGATAGCTAAGATCTCTGATTGCAATAATCAATTTGAGTTTTAATGAATACTACACACCTGATACTTACTGCTCAGCACCTAAATATCAACAGTGACAGAATCATGAAAAGGTAAGCAAAAATAGTCTAAAACTAAAACATATATACATGTATGTATGTATGTATGCCAAACCATTGGGTTTCATTCTTATGGGTATCATCTCTTGATGAATTTAACAAGTGGGATGGATTCAAACTTTACAACCAACAAAATCGATAAAAAATGTTATATATATATATATATATATATATATATATATATATATATATATATATATATATATATATATATATATATATATATATATGCGCATGCTAGAATGTAACGTGATTCCCATAAAAAGAAAAGTATTGCAGCTCTGTGAATTTATATATATCACCAGCTGACAAAGTTTTTGTTAAAGCAAAATTAAGAACATTTACTTGATGCACCTGGAAATGACTGCAAGCAGAAAATTAATGATGAAAGATACGGGATTCAATTCTTGTTTGATTTGGAATTGAACAAGAAATAAACTATTGGACCAAGTCTTTTGATGTGGAGTTTGTATGAACTGCATGTAATCATTGTGGCATGTGCTAGTGGCATTGGTCCCCAACTTGTACACATGACAATAATTACTGGTAATTATAACAGAGAACGAGTCTGTTTCTCATGTATAAATGAGATGTGTTTTATATAACTAATTTATGCTATTACTTTTTATCATTTTAATAGCTTATGAAATGCATGTTATTCATACGAGAGAAATCTTCTTAGATCTGATACCTATTATAATTTATTATAATTTCTCCAATAATATTAAGATCCACGTTTCACATAATATCATTAATATGTATGAGTCACCTACTACTACTTCAACAATTCTTTGTTTTTACTGCTGTATTCGATTCCATTTTTTTAATGAAGCTTCGAAAAAGGGGATTTTTTGTATTCAATTCCATTTTGATTAATGGATTTTACAGTTTAGTAATATTATTTGGAGTTGTTATAAGATGGATAATCCAGCTCAACCTTATTACGGAAGAATCCATGATTGACCGTATAACAGGGGAATTTGTAGTGAGAGTTGACTATTTGTACCTTCTTCCCATCCATCTATTGAGTATCGTAGCCGCCTAAAATCCTCATCTCTTTAGTATGTTAATTTATTGGTTAGGCAGGGAGAAAAAATCTTGTTCCTTCACCAACAAACTTACGAACGAAGGAGATGGGGATGTTATGCAGCTAAGTACACTTAAGTATTTAAATGGGTTTCTTCTTAATTTGTTTGTGTAAGTTTCTATTTCAGTTTTCGTGCAGATATTTGTGAAATGACGCCATAGTTAATGGATTCTATGCAAGTTTCCATAAAACGTTTACATGAATTGTTTCAATTTTAGGATCCCCTAACACCTTGATGAGCACCTCGATTATTTTTTTTATTGTGAAATCATAGTTTAAAAATTGAAATTATATTAGTTCAATTCATGTGTTCTATTTTTTATTTCTTACAAATTCATAGATTATCTAAAACTTTTAAAAGTTTAAAGACACTTAATATCAAGTTAAGGGTATGGGTATATTTGACTTTTTTTATGTTTGTATTTTTTATTTATTAAAAAGTGAAGTTTGGAAACTGCCTAAAAATAAAATAACAAAACAAGAAAATAATTGAAAAATAAAAAACAAAATTAGCAAACAACCAATCAGGAGGTTAATGAATCATTCTCAACTAATTGCAGAATATTATCGGGGTGGTAGGTGTACACGTTAGTCTGCTCTTTATCAGTCATAGTTACTTTTTTTATTATTTTTTGATAATAAATAGCTTACATGGGACAAGGTCTCAAGACAAATGAACCAAGCCATGAACAACATTGTAAAAATTTTGCTTCATTGGTCTTATAATTATTATAAATAAAATTCTCACCCCATATTCAGTGGCGGTGCTGGGATGACAATTGGGATAAGGTAATTAAATTAACGATTACCCACTGTAAATTTCAATCGATGAAAAATTTTTATCCGACAATATATAATGTCATATTATAATTTAATTTCATAAAAACATGAAAAAGCTATTAATAGCATTAATTTAGTAAAACTTGACTAAAATGTACGATTAATTTTTTGTTAAAGTACAATTCTAGAAATTTTCATGTAGTCACACAAATTTGAAAAATTAGAAAATCGTTAAAAATCCATATTTACGTAATCAAATTATGTATCAAATTTTTACTGAATTTAAAATAATTTTTTTATTTATATATATTAATATCATAAGTTAGACTTTTATGTAATTAAAAAAGAACAGAATAATAAATTTATTTAAAATTAAAAAAGTATGGAACGTGTAAAAATTAGAAAATCCAATCAAAAAATAGGATTTTGCACTCCGTAAAAGTGAGATGAAATCATATTGGATGTAAAAATATTTCGCAAGTTAATTAATAAAGCGAGGGTGGGGCTTTTTTTTTTTATAGAAGAAGGGGATTTTAAGTAAATGTTCAATGTATAATTTATAAATTTTATTCAAATTTTTATTGAAAATTAAAAATTTGTTTTCAAGTTTCAATTTTTTATTATTATGTAAAAACTGTTTCAATTTACTTTTTACGCTCTAGATATTTTATAGGTATATAATATATGTGTAAAAATAGTTTGAGTAAAGGAGACAACAAATAAAAATACATAGTATATATATATATAACATGTATATAGTAGTATATATAACACATGAACATGTAATAGATATATAACAAATATATACAAAAATGTAAAAATGTAAAATCAAAACCGTAAACATGTAAAATCAGAACATAAAAAATATTTAAAAGTAAAGTGAATTCTTCAAAATATAGTTTTGTAAATATTAAACCATTTCGACAACATAACCTAGTTAATTTTAGCGTAAGCCAATTCAAAACTATGCGCAGCTAAATACTCATTCAACCATAGACTCCGACGATTAGGATGAGACAACTGCCATACCCTGCCCTACATCGCCTCAGCCTCAGCCTCAGCCTCTGGTCATACCCTATCTTATTCAATATATACCACCTGTGCAATTATATAAAGCTCCTATGATGGTCGTACTAAATAAGGGCATTTCATATAGCCATGTTGCAAAAATCTATCCATCGCCCATAAAGTGGCCGATGAGAAAGGTGTTATAGCTATATAACCATGCAAAAAGTCAGAAAAGGCAATCAAAAATAGTAAAAGTAACTAGCGGAACTTTAAAAACATAATCGATTCAGGGGCCCGTTTGATTGGCGGAATGACTATTTAGTGAAATAAGAGAAACAAATGAAAAAATGTGGAGTGTTTGCCTAGATCCCGTCGTCAAGATGGAATAGCTATAATTCCTAGCTATTCCATCGGGATGGATTAGCTATTCCTAGCTATCATACAACTCATGGAATAACTATTCCCTTCTCGAGAGGATGAATGGCTATTCCATGAGTTGTATGATAGTTAGGAATAGCTTATCCATCTCGCGACACTTCACCTTTTTTCATTCATTTCTCCTATTCCACGGAATAACCAATCCGCCAACAAAACGAGCCCTAGATGTTTTAAGCATAGACTACATGTAAATGTGTAAAATCTTTATTAAGTATAGGGCAAGGAAGGCTGTTGAAGATGTTGTGTTATCTCATATTGTAAATAATAAAAAGTATGATTAGTGGGATATAAGTGTAGTATATTGGGTATTAACACAAGTCAATTGATTTTGTGTTAGATGAGTTCAACCCTTCTTACATGCTCAATCGAGTTAACAACCTAACATTCTCTATGACCCACATATTCTTTACAAAGATCACGGTACAGACGAAGAACCTTTATAACCTTCAAACAACTGCCTTAAACTCCACAGAAGCAAACATATTTTATGTTCGTGGCAAACATAAAAAAATATGTTTGGTTACAGAAAAACCTAATCGCGTGAGGCGTTTATACCTCAGCCAAAAACAAAACACATTGTTTAAAGGTACAACAAGAGCATGCTTTAGGTTTGCGGGTTAATTAATGGGCTTAAGCTTGTTACAAGGACAACCAGCAATCCTAATAAAAGGAAACTACAAATATTCCGGACTCATGCATGTTAAAACGAAAAACTCGAATAATGTCAAAGGACTTGAAAAAAAATCATTCGCATATTATGTGTTTATAAAATTAAAAGGGTATAAATTGAGTGTGACCGTTTACACACAACAAAAGTTGTGTTGACCGTCTTTTTTGAAGTAAATACTTCGAATGTTATGTATAAAAAAACTAACCAAAAACATAGTCCAGCAACCTTCCACGTAAGGGCATTCAATTCTTGGTCCATAAGTGGTCAAATCGACCAACTAAATTTAGATGCCAAGAAAATTGTAAAATGAGTTCTAGGCATTTAAAGCAGTGGTCCACAACAAAACTATGTCTTTTTCGCTATAAAAAGCCTGCATAACAAGTGAACTAGTTGCGGTCCATATTATATTGTTATAAATGTGTCATTTTAGCAATTTTTGCAAGACAGCTATCATTTGGGAGACAAGATTTCAAAAAAAATCTAGAAAAGATATCAGTTGATCTGGATACGAGATACGGGGAATTATGTACTCGTTATTTTAGACGAGTACATAATTTATAATAAAAAAAACTTATTCTATTTTTATGATATATAATGAATAACGAGTCCACATACATTTATTATATCAATACCGATATGAGGTTGTGTTTTGGATATAAATTGTATATAAGTTAAAAATTACTTCAATTATTTAAAATTTTTTATTAAATACATGACATTTCAATTTTTTATTTTTTCAAACTTAACAATATTTAAATTGAACTATTGTTTTTTAATCACTGTGTTTGCTTACGAGGCTGAACTCATGGCTTCTATCTTTGCTATCAACATGCCTTTTGTATTTGGTTGGAACATTTGTGGCTAGAAGATGATTCTATGTATGTGCACGGTTCACACCCTTCGTAGTCGCACGGTGGAGGTATTTTGGTCTTAATGTTGCAATGGTACGATTGTTTCACTAAATTATGTACAATAAACGTTGAAGTCTCACATTTACAAAGAAAGAAATCAGATTGTGGATGCTTTAGCTCGACATGGAGTTAACAATAGTTTTCATTGGTGACATTCTCATCATCATTTTGTCAATAGATTCATTCCTGAGGATTATGTTTCTCCTGATAAATATCGATTTGTAACATCGCATTGACTTTTTCGTAACTTCTTCATTTATTTTAAATAAACGAGATCTTCTTAGTTTGTTTCGAGTCTATGAGATGTCAATCTAGTTGGGATGTACAAAGTCTACTAAATCGGCCTCCAATTTCATTCAAAATTTTTTTTGGTATAAAACTGAGTCTACATATCCATGTCTGGATCTAATTTATGAATCTGCTCCAGATCCATAAATACTTTTAGATCCAATTTATGAATCTGCTCCAGATCCATAAATGCTTTTAGATCCAAATTTGTAGGGTTTAAAAAATTGGAATTCTAACTCTTATAAAATGGATCTAGGTTATGTGGATCTAAATCCCATTATTGGTACTTTTAGATAAACTTGTTCATTTAGTTGGGGCCCGATGAGCTCAATCTAAACATTATTTCATGGGTCAGGTTTGGACAATCATATATTCACTAAGCCCGTCCGAACCTGAATTTGTTAAAGTCGAAGTTTTATGGATCGGGCTTGATCTTTATTTAAATACCCAAGTCCATCTTGACTAATAATTTTAACTATTGTTCATTTATATATTATATATAATAATTATTTATTTTTTTTATATTTTTGCATAAATATTTTATATTTAATTACCATAAACTAAACTATATATTAGATTTTTTTAATAAATAATGCAATTGAATGAAAAAAATTGACATCTATATTTTATCTTTTTATAGAGAATGTATATTTTCTTATTTTTTATTTAATATAATAAAAAAATAAAATAATAAGTATTCATGGACTTGGACCGAACTTGAAAATTACTTTGTAAACCCAACCTAAACCCGAAATTTTAAAATATGAACTTGAGTTAATATTTTTAGTTAAAAACCCGACCCACTCCGCTCAACGTATAAGTACACCTTTAAATAGAACCACAGCATACTATTGCACAATGCCAACACTTGCTAGAATAGATTAGTATTAAAACTAATCATACAATTTGATTCGCTATAATAGCTACTATATTCCTTTATATTCTCTTTCATACTCCAAAGCAAACGTTAGTATAATTAATCTATAATTCATTGACTTTAGGATCCTCGAATTATAGATGCTTCATAGTGGCAATTTTATGATTCAAAACATATATTCCTTCCGAGTTCTAATATTTATCATTTTACATTTTTTACTTTAGTTTATAATACTTGATATTCTAAAATATTAATGCATTTTTTAACAAAATTTTCATAATTTATCCTTACATTAATTAGGAAAGAGATTAAGTATAAATTAATTTATAAGCTGGTAATTAAGAATAGGGTGAAGAATTTTATTATAAAGTAAGAGAGATAAATTAATTATGTTAATAATGCATTAAATATCTTATTGATTTTGATGAAAAATCTAAATTAATAAATATTAGGAACCGAGATTAGTATACAGATGAAGCGTGCCTCAAAGCATTTCGAGAAAGCTGATCATAAGTGAGTGGTGATTCGTGGAAATTTTTGTACATATCTCGTAACTCTAGATTCTATTCCATTTAAAAAGAGCCAACAATCATTACACATGGCCTTTGGTCGTGATACCCATTACGTTTTGGCTGAAAATGTCGTTTATGCCCTTAATTTGCATTTTTATATTCTTAGCACTAGTTGTAATTTTCTAAGTTACTGTGCATGTTTATTTTATCTTTTTGGGCTCTTAACCATGGTTGCCCTAATAAGACCGTTATTTAGTAGTTTTCGCACTATTTAATCCTTGGCATTATTTGTGAATTATATTGGTTTCGAAAGAGTGGTATCTATGGAGATTTTGCATAGGGCAGTTTACTTTGTCCATTCGAAGGGATATGAAGGTCAAAAGGTGGGTTTGACCTTATCTTATTTTTTTCAGAATTGAATTTTTTAAATTTCGATTTTGATAAATTCATTAATTTTAATCAATTTCAAAAGTAAGAGTCCATCAAAGAGTAGACATCACATACGCCACTATTGTTTTACACATCAGGTTTCCGAATTTCAACAATAAAGGACAAAGATGTAATAATTCCTTAATGTTGTGTGATATTATCGAGTGCCCATCATCATGGTTGACCACACCATTCCCCAGCAAACTCTAATAATATGGAATGATCCACGTATAACTCCAAAAGGTAACCATTGAAGTTAGATTTTTAAAATTACTTCATTTATATGAAAAAACATTTCACGATCATCATCGAGCAATGTGAAATTCATATGGGTCCAAATTTCATTTCAAATGATCTAGGACTTTTAAATGAATCATTTCCATTCAAAAAGTTCTTCCACCTGTCCAACTTTCCCCCTAATATTTCTTGTATCATTTTACTCCTCACTTCTGCCGTCATTATCTCCCTCCTCAATCCTCACCTTCTCTCACCATTACATGTGAACATGTTCGTTTTACACAAGTAACATCACTGGATCTCCCCTCTTCCATTGTTCACCATCGATCGCCCCTCTATCGATCAATTGTTCGTGCTCTCTTCAACCATTTTCTCCACTGGACTTCCTTGAAGAATTGTGGAATCACATTAGAAATTCTGCACTTGTATGCTTGAGATTAATGTTATGAATACTGTACCGAACATCATACCGGCAAAACTAGTGGTACAGAATCTACCGGTCTTGTGTGTCTATATATATATAACTTAAACATTTTAATATACAACTTATCAACCCCCCCTCCCCAACATCCTAAGTTCGATTCCTCTTAAGTGCAATATTTTTTACAAATAAAAATCTTTTAAATGGTGTTGTTTTTCAATTTTTTTTTGAAAAAGCCACCGTTGGGACTCAATCCCTGAATGAACAACTTTGAGTCAATTTGACATACCAACTCAACTGCCCACTCTTTTTATCTTTTGGGTGCAAATTTTATTAATAATACATATTTAATCTCATTATAATTTATATACCAGAATATATATAATTGTTTTATGTTTCTAAAAAAAACTATATTTCCATTTGAAAAATGATAGTTTTCATTTTCTTTATTAATTATTTTAAATATTAATTTACAATATTTTTTTTTATTGTAGTATTTGTTTGGTGATTATCGCCCCTCGAGTCCTCGAGTCCTCGAGTTGGATCGTCCCCCTGAGATCACGTCGTGACATGAGAGAGGAAAACTTCATTGCCTATATATCACATTCTATCCTATTTTACTTTTTGTCTATCCTATTTTACTACAGGGACAATTCTTTTATCATCATCGAAATTGGCCTACACTGCTAATAATAATACTCAATTGGATCAATAAATACTCTAAGCTACTGCTTGTGATTTTATTAGTAAATTCTTTCCCGGAGTCAGATTCAAGCCACCGACAATCTCCGACAAGTAGAAATATGTAGCCGCCACTGTTCTAACTTAATTTGTTTAATGTTTAAATCGAGTGGTGAAAGTGGCTGTTGCGCAACCAAGAACATCGAACAGACTAATTGGTAGAGGGCGGTCAATGGTGGCCCGTGAACAAGGTTATTGTAAGAGAAAATCCAACCATATTCCTTAATTTTCATTCCCCAACTTTGTAAGATATACAATGTTTTATCTCTCTCCATATTTCAATTTTTTTATTATTATCGTATTAATTTCTATACATAAATACTGACAAAAAACTAATAAGTAATAGTAAAAAATACAAAAAATGGTTAATATTATATTGATTCTCTATATCGAGGATCTCTATATATATATATGGGGATTTGTAAATCTCCATTTTTGAGGATGTTATATGGAAATGGTTGAGCTGTCATATCCCTCGTACACATTCCCTATTTTGTCAAATTCCCCATTAAGAATGACTAGATTTGTTCTAATGGCGGGAGAGGGTGAGGCCTCAGGAGGAAGATAATGGCGGCAGAAGTGGAGAGTCTAGTGATGCAAGGAAAGTTGGCATATTTTTTGTATGGAAAATGGAGGACTGGGTCCTGAATGATTTCCCATATGAGGAAACCGAAACTTGTATAATTTAAATGACCTTAAATCAGCAACTGCTAAAGATTATTGTTTGTGCTTTCCCAAACTGCTTTTTTAAAAAGTTTCATTTTCAAGTTTTTTCTAGAAGTAGCAAGTTGATTTTGAAAAAAAAAATAAGTTAATAATTTCTTACTTAAATAATATGAAGGATCAAAATTATGTAAACAACTTAGAAAAATTATATCAAACTGACCTAATTTAGTAATGTTATTTGGAGATGGTATTTGGGTGATAGTCCAGCCCAACATAATGACAAAATTGGATTGCCATCAAATAACTGACTAGCGTATGTTTGGTGTTGAATATATACATATATATATATATATATATATATATATATATATATATATATATATATATATATATATATATATATATATATAAATACATA
>CATIWQ010886893.1:0-21921 GCA_949673415.1 Euphorbia schlechtendalii | reverse complement strand
TGTATGTGTATGTGTGTGTGTGTGTGTTTGTGTGTGTGTGTGTATTTATATTTATATTTATATTTATTGGACAAGATAAGAGATTTAAGTGTGAATGGAGTTTCCCAACCCCTTGACTTCATATTTTTGTCTCTTATTTATCCGTTTTCTTCTTCTACCAAATCGTTCTATTTCTGATTTGAAAGATGCCAAACTTCCTCCTGAACTACATGTACTTGGCATGCACATGCTAGAAAGAAAACTCAATGAATAAGCAAGAAAAATATGTTTATAACAAAATATAAATATTAAAAAATAAAAACAAAAATAAAAATAAATAGATCTATATAATTGTCCGTTCTCTAGTAATTTGATCTCTAGAATGTACTTGCCTTCCTCGGCAATGGCGCCAAAAACTTGTTCACAAGATTTTGGCTATACTCATTCCGAAAGGCTTATCCCCGGCAACGGCGCCAAAAACTTATTCCCCACTTTTCTACTGATAATATAAATGTTCTAAATATGAACAGGTGTTGTCTGTACCGCTTATCAAATAGATATATGATGATAACTGCAAGTATACATTTGCGACGTAGTTTTAAAAGATATCAATCCCACAGGGAAAGAATTCGGTTCTAAGGACCAACTAGAGTTACGGAACAAAAGAAATAAGATAAATTGTAAGGTTTGGATGATAGACTAATGAATAGGCATATGCATGAACAGATTAAAGAAGATGTAAACTATATAGATATTCCCTAAGAACAAGTATAGTAGAGAAAAACATGCAAAATCATCAAGAATATTTCATATACTAGATAATTTTAACAAACATGGTTCTGGACGCCCAAATATTCAATAATTCACCATAGAGCAACACATGAAATGACTTTTCTAAATCTAGGGTAAACGAATTATGACACTTATAAAAACCTGGATAACAATAATACTATGCTTCATAGGGGTCGCTCTCATATAGACATATTTAGCAATTTACCACTCCAAAAATGTTCGCTCACTAAACAGCGTTATAATAACAGATCCAGTAATTATACACAATCTTGTTAACCCCAAAATCACTATTAAAGTTAACTCGAAAGCATATAACTTCATTAATATAAATGACGCAAGATGAAATACTCGTTATGATACATAGACATATCATAAACTTTGAAATAGAAAGTATAAGTAGAAAACAAAGTAAAGTTGTAAGGTATGCAAGTGAAAGCTAAAGTTGATCAAACCGTATCCACTCTTTAATGGGAGTCGTCAATTCCCGTAATTCCTGCATCTACTTTGAATTCGGTCTTGACTCGTACAGAACCTCCTCTAGGATGCTATTCTTTGTGAATATCGAACAAATGAATGTTGAAGAATAGAAACTTTTATTGATAAGTGCTTTGCAATTACACTCATACAACAATCGCTCGAATTTGTGGAGAAATCTAATTATCGAAATAAGAATCAAATCAGTTATACATTTTTCTCTCGAACACTTTGAACATAGTGAAATCTATACTTTCACTCTTTGTCATACACGCACACTACTATTCAGTACCCACACTCTCATCTATGTATGAAAATGGTTGATTTTGAACTCTATTTATAGAGTGCAAAGGGTTGCGTCTATCCAAACGAAGAGTCGTGTCCATTGGAAAAGGGTTGCATCACTTCAATGTGATTGGATGTAAGGTTTCATCCTCATCTTCAATGGAAAGGCACCTTTTCATGATTGGATTGCTTCCAAGAGGTGTCTTTTCATCTGACAGTTGATGGCAGTTGATCGTTCTTATTCGATGGTTGGAAGTTTAGAAGAGTTGACCAAAAACCGTCATAAGTCACGAGTGCGATATATATGTTATGATCGTGAATATTGGTTGGTAACTTTTTGCTTGTGAAGAATGACAAGTCATGACCGTGAATGGGTGTCACGATCGTGATAAGTGTTTTTCTTCATGATTTTTCTTTGCAACTTTGCCAATCTTTGACAACTTCGATCCTAAGCCAATTCCTTGTGTTCCACGTATCTTTTTTCCCCTTTTTCACTCTTTTTACATAGAATTCCATCTTTGATCATGTCACTCTCAAGATTCACCTAGTTTCTGCACTTGCATAAAAAACAACTACATACCACGTGAAATCTTTTATATGAAGTATAAAATGACTTTAAACCATATCGTTTTATAAGTAAAAATATCATGATAATATGTGTAATTATGCACTTATCAATTTACATGGACCAGATTTGATTAGGTTTTAAATATCCCTTACTAGAAGGAATTTGCGATGTGCTAAGGGAATGACATCTTCGCCCGACTCAACTACATCCTAACGCCTGGATCAACTTGGTTGGTCCTTTTTTAATTTGTAAGGGTTTAGACTTGTCATTTGATGTGAAATTCTTTAGGTGGGTGGGCCACTCTTTGGGAGGACGAAGAATGAAGACTACTATCACTTTGGGCAACAGGGCAGATTTTACAAATTTACTCACAAAGTAGACTCGGTGAAATACTTGAAACAATATTTCATCTTTATTAAGGAAGAAGGAAACCAACCTTGGTTCCCAACTGCCTGAAACCCGGGCCTATCTGTGCCTATAAACCGAATGGGGTAGATCCTAAGGTAGCAATCTTTAAAGTCCTTAGGAAGAACGTATGGCCGTGTTAGAATATTAGCTAGGCAATGGCACAAAAACATTAGGATAATAGAGCCTGGTTAGCCGGACCATATTTATAACTTAGGACCTGAATGCTTTCCAGGTATGCTTGCTTTGCCTTTTCTTTCTTTTTACAACAAAATGCTTAATATCTCATATCTCAATCAACTCAAAAACTTTGTTGTAGCTAAGAGGCTTAAGGGTCACAAAAAGGCTAATCGATGGGAGGAGCTTGAGCTGATTAAGGGTGTTGTCAATGCAGTGCTCGGAGATCGAGGTGTGCTCTAAAGAAGAAGAGGAAAAAAAGAAAAGCAAAGGAAATGGATTTTCGGGCGGATATCCCCAAAGACACAACCATTCCTTCTACGGTTAGGAAGGCACCTCTCGAGCCCGTAAGGATTCATTTTGAATTTTGCTCGTGCTCGTGCTTTTCTCTTTTTAATTTAAATTTTTTCTTATAGGTTGTTGAATTGAGTACTCTAGCCCACTCGGCTAGGCTACTTAATTCCTCTACTATTCGGGAGGATCTCTTTCTTCTTTTTGACTCCAATCCTTCCATCTTCTCAACGCCGCTTCGAAACATTCTACGGACCGTACTCCCTCTATTTAGCTACCGCCGAGGGGGTTAACTTGGAAATCTCCAAGAAGGTTGAATCTGACGCGACCGATTTGGCCAAAGAGATGGAGGAAACGAGGCTGGCCAATTTTCACAAACCGAAAATATATGCCCCTTATTTATTAACAAAAATAATTAATTACAGTAATGCATAACTCCATGTGGTCGAGAATTTGGGGATTAACCAAGTAAATAATGACGATTTATTTTTTTTAAAGTCCAATCTTATTTGGTTATGTATTAGTTCTCTGTACTTATTTATTTGCGAGATGAGTCTCAAATAATTTTTCCGTAATTTATACTCCCCGCAAATTTCTATATATTATGGATATATATTGTTCCTTCTAAATATTCCTTTATAATATCGTAATAAAGTTGGTGCACTTTATAACATTGACATTAAAACAAAATTAAATGCAAAGGCAGTGGAGGGAGGATAATGGTGTTTTTCAAGTACTCATTTAATTATTATTCGAAAAAAATACACGATGTTGGGGTAGTCATTCCGTAGCAAAAAAGCAGCAATAAGCCAATAACGTTTTTGGCTATGAAAATAATAGCTAACTTTTCTTATACATGTTACAGAGTAATGAGGTTGTGTTTCACGTGTTGAAATGCCTTCTAGCTGACTAATAAATAATACTACTTGTTTCCTGTCATTTATCTTTTGTATATGTTCCCAAACCTACAAAATTATTGCAAAAATATTATAGCTATAATAAGAGAAGTATAGAGAGAATATGAAAGAGATTTTATTTCTTATCTCTGAGGTATATTGAATAAGAAAAATTTAATCCTATTTATAGGAAAACTCAATGGTACAAACCGTAAATAATAAGGAAACATAATACATAAAATATTAATGATGTAGGCCCTGCATCATAATGTTGCATAGTAACCGCAAAGTATTTGCATAGTAGCCGCAAAGTATTTGGCGGCTACCGACACATCAAATATTCAAAACTCCCCATTTGATGTGTAAATTTTACGAATGGGACACTGCCTTATTATTACCTTACCAAGGAAAAACCTAGTTGGACAAAAACCTTAGTTAAGGGAAAAAGAGTAGAGTGTTTACTCCCTCTATTCGCAAGTTGACTGAAGATTCTTAAAATGAAGCATTCCGGTGCTATAAACCAATTTCTTGAAAGTTGAGGAAGGTAAAGCCTTGGTAAATAAATCTGCTAAATTATTGCAAGAGCTGATTTGTTGAATACAGATTTCACCATTCTTTTCAAGATCATGAGTGAAAATTTTTTTTGTGAAATATGCTTTGTTCTGTCTTCTTTAATGTATCATTCCTTTAACTGGGCAATACAAGCAGCAATGTCTTCATATATTGTTGTCGGATCTTCTTTAATCGTTACTTTTCCACATGCTTCTCGAATATGCTTGATTAATGATCTCAGCCATACACATTCACGACTAGCTTCATGAATTGCTATTAATTCTACATGATTTAAGGAAGTAGCCGTAATAGTCTGCTTTGTAGATCGCCAAGATATAGCTGTTCCTCCATATGTGAATAGGTAGCCTGTTTGAGATCCAGCTTTGTGTGGATCAGATAAATAACCGGCATTTGCATATTTGATTAATTCTGGCTTGGGTTTATATGAGTAAAATAAACCCAAATCAATAGTTCCACGAAGATAGTGCATTATATGTTTAATTCCATTCCAATGTCTTTGTGTAGGTGCGGCACCATATCTTGATAACAAGTTCACAGAAAATGCAATATCTGGCCTTGTATTATTAGCAAGATACATTAAAGCATCTATTGCGCTAAGATATGGTATTTCAGGACCAAGAACTTCTTCATTATTTTCTCTAGGATGAAAAATATCCTTTTTCACATCAAGTGATCGTACAACCATTGGGTTGCTTAACGGATGTGCTTTGTTCATATTAAAACGTTTTAGGATCTTTTATGTATAATTTGATTGATACACCAAAAACCCCTTTTCTAGGTGCTCAATTTGTAAACCAAGACACAATTGTGTCTTTCCCAGATCTTTCATCTCAAATTCTTTCTTTAAAGAATCAACTGCTTTTGGAATCTCTTTTGGAGTTCCAATGATATTTAAGTCATCAACATATATTGAGATGATAATAAAATTAGATCTCGATCTTTTTATAAAAATACAAGGACAAATTGGATCATTTTTATAACCATCTTTCAACAAATATTCACTTAGTCGATTATACCACATGCGACCAGATTGTTTTAATCCATACAATGATCTTTGCAACTTAATCGAGTAAATTTGCAAAGATCTTTGCACATTTTTCTGGTGATTTTAATCCTTCAGGGATTTTCATATAAATATCATTATCAAGTGAACCATAAAGATAAGTTGTAACAACATCCATTAAGTGCATTTGTAAATTTTCTTGCTTTGCCAAACCAATAAGATATCTAAAAGTTATTGCATCCATCATTGGAGAATATTTTTCTTCATAATCAATCCTAGGTCTTTGGGAAAAGCCTTGTGCAACCAATCTAGCTTTATATCTTACTATTTCATTTTTCGCATTTCTCTTTCTTACAAAAACCCATTTATAACCAACAGGTTCTACATCTTGTGGTGTTCGAACTACAGGTCCAAACACATTTCTTTTTTCAAGAGAATTCAACTCTGATGAGTTGCTTCTTTCCATTTTTGTCAATCACTTCTATTTTGACATTCTTGAATAGATTGTAGTTCATGATCTATATTCTCATTTTCAATATCTACTGCCACATTATAGAAAAAAATATGGTTTACAATCGTTTTATCTCTATTCCATCTTTTCTCATTATTAATATAATTTATTTGAATCTCTTCATTTTCAACAACTTTAGGTGTTTCTACTTCAGATGCTTGCACTTCTTTCGGAAATGTATCAACATTTATATCCTCAATAAGATTATCTTCATTATCATTAAATCTCCTTTTTCTAGGATTTTTATTCTTTGAACCAATAGGTCGTCCACGCTTCAAGCGTGTCAGAGTAATATTAGCAGCTTGTTCTTCAGGAACTTCAATACTAATTGACACATTTATTGCTGGTATATGAGATTTTGTTACTTGTTTAGGACTAGCAAGTGCATCAGGTAGCGATTTTCTAAATTTTGAAGATGAATTATTCTTTGAACTTCAAGCTTAGAATCATTTGATTTAAGATCCATATGAGAAAGTGACGGAACACTTCATATTAATTTCTTTTCCAAAATTATATTTCTATTCTCTCTCCCTAATTTTGGGAAAGTGCTTTCATAAAAATGACAATCACACAGCATGCAATAAATATATTTCCAGTTAATGGCTCAAGATATTTAATTATTGAAGGAGATTCATAGCCAACATAAATTCCTAATCTCCTTTGAGGACCCATTTTAGTCCTCTGTGGTGGAGCAATTGGTACATATACAACACATCCAAAAACTCTAAGATGAGAAATATCAGGTTCATGACCAAAAGTTAATTGTAATGGAGAATAATCATGATAACTTATTGGTCGTAATTTTATAAGATTTGTTGCATGCAATATTTCATAACCCCATATTGTACTAGGGAGATTTGTTCACATAATTAATGGTCATGCAATTAATTGCAAGCGCTTAATAAATGATTCTGCTAGACCATTTTATGTATGAACATATGTTACAAGATGTTCAACTTTTATCCCAATTGACATACAATAATCATTGAATGTCTTAGATGTAAATTCTCCAGCATTATCAAGACGAATTGCCTTAATGGAATAATTAAGAAATTGTGCTCGTAATCTTATAATTTGGATAAAATCTTGCAAAAGCCATATTTCTTGATGATAATAAACATACATCAGACCATCTTGTTGAAGCATCAATTAAAACCATAAAATATTGAAATGGTCCACATGGTGGTTGAATCGGTCCACATATATCGCATTGTATGCGTTCTAAAAATGCTAGCGATTCAATTTCGACCTTAACTTTAAAAGGTTTTATTATTAATTTCCCTTACGAACAAGCAACACAGAAAAATTTATCATGTTGAATAAACTTATGGTTTTTCAACGGATGCCCATGTGCCTTTTCAACTATTTTTCTCATCATTATCGAACCAGGATGACCTAGTCGTTCATGCCAAATTTTATATGTATCCGAATTTATAAACTTCTGGTTTATAGTCAAATTTACCTCAATCATATTAATATACGTGTAATGCAAACCAGATGAAAGAGTATAAAATTTTTCAAGTATACATTTCTTACTTGAAATAATTTTTGTAATTTGAAGACATTCTTTGTTGTCTTCCTTCTCAGTTTCAATATGATATCCATTTTTGCGAATATCTTTAAAACTTAATAAATTTCGATGAGAATTTGGGAAAAATAATGCATCATCTATAATAAGTTTTGTTCCCCTTTGTAACATAATATTAGCTCTTCCGGAGCCTTTAACCATTTTTGTTTTACCCGATATTGTGGTAATAATTATTTCACCCATTTTTAGAGTGGAAAAATATTTTGCCTCTTTGAGAATAGTATGGGTAGTGGCACTATCTATAATACATAAATTTGTTTCATTTACCTTGATGTTATATAATACCGGGAAAGAATTTATTTTCTTCATTAAAGAAATGAAGACAAGTTATTATTTATTCATAAAATAAAAGTTATATTAGATATAATAATAAGCAATACATATTTCAAATGCATAAAGTAAATAAATTATTATTATTCATATTTTTCTTTTCCACTAGTGCTGGGTAACAGAAAATCTTCCAATTCAATATTTTTCATATTAATTGGGTCATTATTGTCTAGTATTAAATTAGTCTCTGGTTCATCACTTTTCTTAAGATCAGCCTGGTATAAGGCCACTAGATGTTTAGCGGTTCTAAAAGTTCATGACCAATGACCAGTCATACCGCATTTATAGCATTTATTCTCATTACTTTGATTGTTACACTTCTGGTGGCTATTATTATTTCTCCACTTCTGGTGGGAATTATTATTATCATATCCTCTACCACGACCATGACCTCTACCTTGACCACGACCATTTCTGTGACCACGTCCATTATGATTGTTATTATTACTATGAACTATCGCATTTGCTTCTAGCAATGGATCTGTTCCTGTTGGTCGTAGTTCATGGTTTTCAAATACCAATTGATTTCTTTGCTCAGCTAAAATGAGAACAACCATTAATTCAATATACTTCTTATAGCCTTGCATTTTTTATTGTTCCTGCAGGACAACATTATTTGGATGGAAAGTGAAAAATGTCTTTTCCAGTAATTCATCGTCAGATTTTGGCTCTCCACATAATTTCAAATTGAATTAATTCTAAAAAGTTTAGAATTATATTCACTTATAGGTTTTTTTATCTTGTAATCGTTAGTTATTCCTTTCATATCGAGCTTGTGGTAAAGATACTTTCTTTAAGAGATCATACTTATCTTTCAACTATTTTCATAGATTTGCAGGATCTTCAATAATCAAGTATTCTGCCTTAAGTCCCTCATCAAGGTGACGGCGCAGAAGTACTAGGGCCAATGCTTTATGTTATGCTGAGATATTATTATTTTCAATGATACATCTATCAAGACCCAGTTATTTTAAATGTATTTTTGCATCGACCACCCAAGTTAAGTAGTTTTTCCCGGATACATCAAGAGGAGGAAAATTAAGATTTTTCAAATGAGACATATTTGAAAATAAAATCACACCTTACTTTAGGAATATTTTGTTGGATTTTTGATAGAGCAAGGTCATGGTGATAATGTGTCGGAACTAAAATATAACTGTAAGAATATTATAGCTATAAGAAGAGAAGCATAGAGAGAATATGAAAGAGATTTTATTTCTTATCTCTGAGGTATATTGAATAAGAAAAATTTAATCCTATTTATAGGAAAACTCAATGGCACAAACCGTAAATAATAAGGAAGCATAATACATCAAATATTAATGATGTAAGCCCCACATCATAATGTTGCATAGTAGGCGCACAGTATTTGCATAGTAGCTGCACAGTATTTGGTGACTACCGACGCATCAAATATTCAACAATGCAGATTGGGAAAAACTAAATGGTTCACTATGTTAAGCATCAATGGGGCATGGGTAGACCATGTTAAAGGGAGAAGGGGTCCTAGCCCCCTCAATTAAAAATATGGTAAACTTAAAAAATGCTCTGTGGTTTGACCGTTTTGAAAAAAGATCATTGTGATTTTTTTATAGAATGATGTTTGTGGTTTCAAAAGTTAGTAAAATAAGGATAAAAATATTTTTTAATTAAAAATAGTAGTGTTAGAGAAGGTACTTTGATCAATTCAACAATCCTATAATTTAATCATATTATTTTTTTTATGAGAAGATGTTGAATGCAAATTTGGGGCGGACATGCAAACTATGTTGACGCTCCCGCTTGCCTACAATGCACCCAACCGCATATTATTAAAAAGAGCAAGCCACAAATCGTGAATTTCCCAAATAATTACAAAGTTGTCATGTACGAAGAATGGTCGGATCGATTATTAGGTCTGAAGCTGAAAAAGAAATAAGCTTCTTCCTAATCTTAAAAAATAGCCATCAATGATTAACGCTAGATACTAATAGATCTTCATTTCCAAAGGTTCCTTCGAAGAAAAGCTTGTTTCATCTTTTCCAAATACCCCACGCTACATAACCAAACTACAATTGCAAATTCCTTCTTAATACCTGGAATGAAAAGAGACCTCCAAAGCAATGGGAAGTCATAGGCTCGACCAGGAATAAGAACCAAGATCCCAAGCTATTCGAGAGCCTTACACTAAACAAGCCAACTATCATTGCAAAAAAGGAGCATGTGTCAAGGGACTCATTCTCTTGGAAAAATGAACATGTAGAACCAACAAAGATGCACAACCCTCCCAAAGAGGAATTCTTTCATTGGTAGTCTCCTTTGGAACAAAAGTCAAGCAAAGAAACATATTCGGGGGAGCATGCTAGTGTTCCAAATTAGATTGAAGGGCAAATATGGGTTTAGCCAGCTACCATTTTCGTAAAAACTGGCACAGAATGAGGTTGTTGTAAAAGCCTTTCTAGGTCCAAGATTCCATAAGAAATGATCAAGAGAAGGTGAGAAATTCAGCAAGACCTGCTCATCAAGAAAATCAGTGCTAGTCGAGGGACGAAAAATTAACGAGACGTTCAACAAAATCAACCGCTTGAGCTCTAAATAGCGCTGTCATTCGGATAGATGTAACCTGCTAAGCCACAATGACCTGCCATAATTTGCATTACATAGCAGCTCGATGCATACTTTACTAACCAATTCATCCTTCATTACATTTAGCTCCCAAAGTTCTTCGAAAAGAGAATTTAATGGCTGATTTATTACCAAATATCGAGCAAAAAATGGACTGAACACCCATTTCCCAGCTGTACCCGAATGTTTGTAGTGAGAAAATCCCAATATAAATCATTTTAACAACAACTAGAGAGTTAATCAAATCGGGGATAGGTTCGATTTATCGAACTCAATCAAATCCCACCAAAAGTTAATCCCGTGTCGTTTAACATAAAAAATAGCCCACAAGGAGTAATCATCCACATTTCAAAGACACTAAAGCCATTTTAGTAAAAGACTACAACTTATGAGCTTAAGTCCCAGATGTACAACCAGCCTAAGTGTTTCGACAAGTTTATTGTTCCCCAACTTACTTTACAAGTCCCATTACTAACATGATCCCCTCTCCACAAAAAATTTTTCATAATACACACAAGCTTCTTATTCACCGCCTCTGGTAATTTAAAAAGAGATAGCAAATAAATCGAGATAGAGGAGAGTACCGATTCAACCAAAACCTCACATACTGCATAAGATAGGCATTACCCTTCCAATAAGCCAAGCGATTCTGAAACTTTTCTATCAACGCATCTAACAAATTCATTCATTATAATTTACTATCTTTATTATGTAAGTAATTATATATATTATTTTTCTAGCTATTTATACTTGCACTATCCATCTATTAGAATTTAGAGCTAATGTACATACTAAAAATATACATTACTATTTCATGTTTTAAAGTAAAATTAATAGGTATAATTGAAAAATGATCGTATTTAAAGTTAAAAAATTTATTGTTAATAACTTGGAAAATAATTCAAACTTAGCATAAGATTCCAAGAATTTCTCTATAAGCAAGAGATTCATTTTATATGGGATAAAATTTTATTCTATTAAGGAGATAATATTAAATCAAAAGATATAGTCTTTAGTGACTATAATTTCTAATCTTAATTTATTTAGGACCACTTAAATGCCTATATATGGGCCTTAATACCTCAAAGGTACGAAATCTCATTTTTTTTTAATTATTATTAGTCTTTGTATCCTCTCTTAATTCTGTCACTAAGCATCGAAGAGGCTACGCCGGTCACACGGCTAGTCCTCAGGGACAGACCCACGTTGAAGGGAGAAGGTGTCCCAACCCTCTCCATTAAAACTATAAGTACAATACTAGTATTGTGTATAACCATAAACATTATTATACATAGATGAATTGTTTAGCGAACTGTCAAGCTTCCCTCATCTCAACATCTCACGTTTAAATCCTTCCAAATGCAATAATTTTTTTAAAATTATGGCATTGTTTTCATATATGAAACTTGAAAGGAATTTAAACTTTTTAGAAAAAACACCCACCAAGTTTCGATCCGGGACAACTAGCTTAAAGAACCCTTCATCCAACTAATTCATTCATTTTAATTTACTATCTTTTTTATGCAAGTAATTATATATATTATTTTTTCTAGTTATTTATCTATTAGAATTTAGAGTTAATATACACACTAAAAAATATACAATACTATTTCATGTTTTAAAGTAAAATTAATAGGTTCAACTGAAAAATGATCATATTTAAAGTTAAAAAATTTATTATTGATCCTACTCAGGATAAGACTTCGAAATTTCTTTAGAAGCAAGAGATTCATTCTATACGGGATAAAACTCTATTCTATTAAGGGGATAATATTAAATCAAAAGATATAGTCCTTATGTGACTACAACTCTCAATCCTAAATTATTTAGGACCATTTAAATTCCTATACAAGGGACTCAATACGTCAAAGGTAATATAACTCATTCTTAATTATTATTATTCTCTACCTCCTCTTTTAATTTCGATGCTAATTTAAGCATCAGAGAGGCTACTGGTCACACAGTTATTCCTCTAACCTTTTTATGTCTTGCAGGTACATAATCCAGCCAAAACAATACACAATTCAATTCTGAAGATTGGAGCATTGAACCAATTTTTGTTTTTCAATATTTCAATTGTTTAACTTTCATTTTTTGTTTGTTAATTTGTTTATATTAATTCACAATAAATTTTATTATAGTATTCAATTCACATGTATGTATGCATGTATTCAATATTTTGTTCAATAATTGTTGCCCCCCTACAAGTTGGATCCTACGTCTGCCATGAATGGGTGTGATGAGATCTGCAAGATTCGGGGATAATACTTTCCCCAGCGGTCAATCGGAGATTCCCCAATTTCCCCATTAAAATAAATACATGCAAATTTTTTCTAAGTTCCATATAAACAAATAATAATTTGTATCAATACTTTGAAAAAAATAAAAGATCAAACTAAATATTTGTTTCAATAATTTAATAATAGATAAGTTAGAAGGTTGAGTGGCTACAGTTGTACTTCCTTGGGAACAATCATTCTTTGTACCAATACAGATCTGAACCAAGAATGAAAGATTGATTGATCGATGAAAGGGCAACAATGCGATTAAAAAAAGGAACAATTTAGCAAAAGAGGATTTGTGCACGATTGAGTAGAGAAGAAGAGAAAGAGGATAAAAATTGAGACTCGGGAATATGTAAAACACCAAAGTTCAAATTATACATTTTGTATAAACATAAGATTTGTAGGGTCCAACTTATTTTGGGAAAATCAGTCAAAAAGAAAAAGACCCTAAAATATAATTATAATGGTGCGAGGTCTAGTTTTATTTGGGGTAAACTTCAAAAAGGTACCATGTGATTTCGACCATTTTTAAAAAGGGGCCTGTGGTTTCGAATTGTTAGCAGTAAAGGGATATTTTGCTGATACCGTCAAAAGTGATGATGTGACAAGGGGTTTTTTTTATTAAACTCACTTCCTACATCTGTTTCTTTGTCAAAGCCACATTCTCAAATCATTTGACATTGATCGTTGTGCCTTGAACCAAAATTGAAATTATTGTAACTCATTCAGATCATTAACTCTTAGATAGTGAGTCTGGAAGCTGAGCTCTTGCTTTGATTCCACTTGTTAGTTCGCTTTAACTTAAATAATCGAGTAGAGGGGGGGGGGTAAATGTGATTACTTGGTTTTTTTTGGGATTTATAAATATTGATTCCAAGTTAAGTGTTTAGATGCGTGCTAAATAAAGTATGCTATGAGCAGGTTTAAAAACTATAAACTACTCAGCTTCGCCGATATAGTTTTGATCGCAAGGTTTAGACTCTATTTATTTTGAGGGCTATATTCGGAGATGAAGCCAAAAACCTTATTCCCCACCTTTCTACCAATAAGATAAAAGTTCAAAATACGAACAGGTGTTGTTAATACCGCTTATCAAAATAGAAAAATGGTGACCACTGCAAGTATACAGTTTTGATGTAGTTTTCAAAGATATCGATCCCATAGGGGATGAACTAGTTCTAAAGACCAACTAGAGTTATAGGGTAACGAAAATATGGAATTTATATTGGAGGTTTGGATTGGTAGATAGATGAATGGATAGATGTATGAACAAACTAGAGAAGATGTAAACTATAGAGATATTCCTACGAACTAGTTTGATAGAGAAAAACATGCAAAATCATCAAGAATATTTCGTACACTAGATAACTTCAACAAATGAGGTTCTAGATACCCTAATATTACATAATTCACCGCAAAGCAACACATGGGATGACTTTTCTAAGTCTAGGGTAAACGAATTATGACACTTATAAGAACCTAGATAAAAATATTACTATGCTTAGTATGGGTCGCTCTCACATAGCCATATTTAGCAAGTTACCATTCCAAAAATGTTGGCTCACTAAATAGCGTTATAATTACAGATCCAGTGACTATACACAATCTTTTTAACCCCGAAATCACTCTTAAAGTTAACTTGAAAGCATATAACTTGATTAATATAAATGACGCTAAACGAATTACTCGTTATGACACATAGACATATCATAAACTTCGAAATAGAAAGTATAAGCAGAAAATAAAGTAAAGTTGTAAGGTATGCAAGTGAAAGCTAAAGTTGATCAAATCGTATCCACTCTTTAATGGGAGTCATCAATTCCCGCAATTCCCATGTCTACTTTGAATCCGATCTCGACTCGTACAGAACCTCTGCTAGGATGCTATTCTTTGTGAATCTCGAATAAAAGAAAGTTGAAGAATGAAAAATTTTATTGATAAGTGCTTTCCAATTACACTCATACAAAAAATGCTCAAATTTGTGTAGAAATATAGTGATCAAAATAGGAATCGAATCACTTATACATTTTTCTTGCTAACTTTGAACGTAGCGAAATCTATACAATTTCTACTCTCTATCTATGCATACATGTCTATCATGTATCACCAACTATCAATCCACTCTCAATTGTCACGAAATTGGTTAAGGTAGGAGCCTATTTATAGAGTGTGAAGGGTTACGTCTATCCAAATGAAGAGTTGCATCCATTGGTAAATAGTTGCATCACTTAATTTTCATTGGATGCAAAGATTCATCCTCATCCACAATGGAAAGGCATCTTTTCATGATTGGTTGACTTGTAAAAGGTGTCTTTTTAGTTGGTAGTTGATGGCGGTTGATGGTGGTTGATCGTTCTTATCTAGTGGTTGAAAGAAGAGAAGAGTTGATAAAAAATCGTCAAGGTCGCGACCGCGAATGTATGTCACGACCGTGAATACTTGGTTGGCAACTTTTTGTTGTGAATGTTAATTGTTCACCACGTTTCTACTGATTAGTTTAATAGTTTGTTCACAAGATTTGGCTATATCAATGGTGCCAAAAACATGTTCACGAAATATATAGGTGTTGTCAGTATCTCTTATCAAATAGAAAAATGATGATAACTGCAAATATACAGTTGTGATGTAGTTTTAAAAGATATCAATCCCATAGGGAAGGACTAGTTCTAAAGATTGAAAAGGGAGATAAAATAAAGAAAATAAAATATATTAAAGTAAAGGTTAGGAAAGAAGGATTAGAATGTAAAATGAGTAAATATAGGTATGAAAGATTGGAGAACCTAAATATATAGATTTTCCCTACGAAATAAGGATAGCAGAGAAGGCATGCAAGTTCAACAAAGATGTTACGATTCACTAAACTAATCTAACAGAATCGGTTCTAAATACCCAGATGTTCAATTATTCACCGCAGAGCAACACATGAAATGACTTTTCTAAACCTAGCGTAAATGAATTAAGACAATTATATAAACCTAGACAATGTCAATACTATGCTTAGTTCGGGTCGCTCTCACATAGCCATATTTAGCAAGTTACCATTCCAAAAATGTTGGCTCACTAAATAGCGTTATATCACAGATCTAGTGATTATACACGATATTGTTAATCCTAAAATTACTCTTAAAATTAACTCTAATACATATAACTTGATTAACATATAAGACTTAACATAGAATACACATTATGACACATAGACATATCATAAACATCGAAATAGAAAGTATAAGTAGAAAGCAAAGCAAAGTTGTAAGGTATGCAAGTGAAAGCTAATGTTGATCAAATCGTATCCACTCTTTAATGGGAGTCGTCAATTCCCGCAATTCCTACATCTGCTTTAAATTCGATCTCAGCTTGTACAGAACCTTGGTTAGGATGTTATTCTTTGCAAATATTGAACAAACAAATATTGAAGAACGAAAACTTTTATTGATAAGTGATTTTCAAGTACACTTATACAACAATCGCTTGAGAATATAAAGAAATCTGGTGATTGAAACAAGGATTAGAATCACTTAAACGAACAAAGCGAACTCTCTATCTATACATACACACACAATATTTCTCTATTATTGCACTCTAATGCTCTCCTCTCTGGTGGTGTACAAATTTTGTATGGTTTGGAGCCCTATTTATAGAGTTCGAAGGGTTGCGTCTATCCAAATGAAGGGTTGTGTCCATTGGTGAAAGATTGTATCTCTTCATTGTTATTGGTTGAGAAGCTTTAATTTAATCCACATTGGATAGGCACCTTTTCATGATTGGTTAACTTCTGATAAGTGTCTTTTCGTTGGTAGTTGATGACGGTTGATCATGCTTATCTGGTGAATTGTAGTTAAGAAGATAAAACCAGAAAACAGTCCAAGTCGTGATCGCGATATACTTGTAGCGACTGTGAATCTTTGATTGGCAGAATTATGTTCCGAAGAAGAATAAGTCACAACCGTGAACGATTGTCGCGATCGAGAAATGCATTTTCCTTAGAATTCTCCTTGCAACTTCACTGGTCTTTAAAAGCTTCGATCCTAAGCCAAATCTTTGAGTTCCACGCATCACCTTTTTCTCTCTTTTTTCATAGAATTCCACTTTAGATCATTTTACTCCCAAGATTTACCTAGTATCAGCATTTGCATATAAAACAACAACATACCACTTGAAATCTTTTATATGAAGTATAAAAATGACTTAAACTATAGTGTTTAGTGTGTAAAATTAATAGGATAATAAGTGTAATTATACACTTATCAGGCTCCATTTCTATTCATTATACCATTGAAGAACATTCTCCACTCTATACACGTGTTCTCTACCAATGCTGGTTACTCATCTAGGAATTCTAGGTTTTCAACGTAATTACTGCTCATCCTTTAATGACTTTCTTGGTTGAATATTCGATGTCGAATTCTGATAATAGCAATAACCATCTTGAGTGTTCTCCAACAAGTATTGGTGATTGGCATAAGTACTTCATCGGGTCATCTTCGCAACAGCTTTTATTTGATAAGATTAGAAGTAGTGGCGTAGTTTCTTCGTTAACCAAACCATCATTGTACAGATTTTCTCTACTAGAGTGTAACGAGACTCATATTAGAGCAGTTTCTTTCTCAAGTAGTAGACTGCATGCTCACTCCTATCTTCATTTTCTTGCACCAGCATAGCGCTGATCGATGATTCCTCAATCAATAGGTATAAGATTAGGGGTTTACCAGGTTTTGGTGGGCGAAGGATGGGTTAGTTTAACAAGTATTGTTTTATTTTTTCAAATGCTACGTAACATTGGTCGTTCCAAACCACTAGTTGGTCTTTACGTAGCAGTTTGATAATTGGTTCGTAGATGGTGGTTTGGTGATGAATCTACTTACGTACTATAGGGATCCTAGGAAAGATTGGACTTCTTTCTCTGTTTTTGGCATGGGCATTTCCCCGATGGCTTTTCTTTTATCAAGATCCATTTCAATTCCTTTTTGGCTAACTATGTGCCCCAGAAGTTTCCCTAAAGTTACCCCAAATATGCACTTTTTCGGGTTTAAGCGTAGATTGTACTTCTCAATCCTGGTGAGAAATTTGTCTAAGATAGCTGGATATTTTTTCTCTGGTGTTGGATTTGACGAGTATATCATCAACATAACCTTATACCTCCTTATGGATAATGTCATGAAGAAGAGTTGTGACAGCCCGCTGATATGTTGTGCTAGTGTTTTTCAAACCGAATGGCATTACCTTGTAGCATTATACACCCCACTCCATGATGAAAGCTATCTTGATTTTGTCCATTATAGCCATCAATATTTGATTATAACCTTAAAAACCATCCATGAAGGAGTACATAGCCACCCTTACTGCGCTGCCGACTAGAACATCTATGTGGGGTAAGGGGAAATCCCTGAAATCCACACAAACTCTGACCTTGCCATCCTTCTTTTCCACTCGGATGATGTTGGCTAGCTATGTCAGGTATTCAACCACTTCCAAGAACTTAGCTTCAATTTGTTTTACCAATTCAGTCTTAACCTTCACTGCCCATTCGGGCCTTAAGCTACGCAGTTTTTCTTTTACCGGTTTAATCCGAGGGTCAGTTGGGATATGGTGCTCCACGATTTATCTATCCACTCTGACAATGTCTTCATATGACCAAGAAAATGCTACCATGTGATGTTTAAGTACATTTGTGATCTCTCTTTTTTCTTCAAGATTCAAATCATTGGCAATTGTCACCATTTTTGGTGACTTGTTTGTACCAAGTTAATTTCATTTAAGGATGAATCATGAATGTTAAAGACATTATGCGTATGATCATATGAAGGCGTGGTGTCATCAGGAAGAACACCAAACAAGTAAGCAAATTGTCATATTTCATTGAATTGGCTTCATAGGAGAAATTGTCAAAAACATCTGAAATGTTCAAGACTACATCATCATTATTATCATCCTCCACATGCAGAGGGCCTTCATATGCATCAGCAGTTGTGTCAAGAGTTGGTTCAGTTTCTAGGGTGGCCTGTGCTAGTTTATCTATGAGGAGTTTAACGGTGCCCGGTAGATCCCGGTCTTTCGCATCGCCCTCCTTCTTTATTAGCTCGTTGATGACCTTTGTGAAAGCTACTACCACATCTTCCAATTCTCCACTTCTCTCAGGTTTGGTTGATTCATCCTCAATTGGGGTCACATCCATAGCTACGATCAGTTCCTCTTCAAGTATAGGCTCTTTTGGGTGTTCAATCAACTTGCTAGTGTGAAGTCAAAAACATCATTAAAGATCTCAAGCCCTTTAACCTCTTCCCCGTTCAAGATTGACGGTTCCAGCTCCCCCAAATATGCCTTACTACCTTCAGCCTCGTAGATGCTTACCATGTTGTAGAATAAGGGTTGCTTATGCTTGTACATTTTCTTGTTTGGGGAAAATCACAAACATAACCCAGGCGTGACCAGAACGGGGTTAATGGCTCTGATGATCCCCTGATGGTGTTTTCCCAGACCTCTTCCTAGGATGAAACCTTGTTTCTTCATTTGAGCTTTCAGACTTCAGGGAAAAATCGATACCCCGTTGGTGTCCTACGCTCCTTGTTCTTTCCTTCAGTGGCCATTGCCACCCTTAGCCCTTACGTTGCTCTCTCCTCAAATGTGGCTGCCCCCATTACTGATTCCTCATCTACCTCAATTGTTATTGGCCTCCCATTATGGATAAGATTTATCTCTTGATGTAGAGTGGAAAGGGATTGCTCTTATTGCATGGATCCATAGCCTGCCCAAGAGCAGTGAGTAAGTTACCGGGGTGTCCAGTACAATGAACCTTACATTGGAGGTCACTCCCCCTGTAGTGACCTCTACTTTGAAACTACCCTCTACCCCTCTCTTTAAATCATTGTAGGCTCGAATTACCATGTCTGACCCGGTCAACATATACTTTGCATGAGTCCCCTTCAGTTAGTTCACTAAGGGGTCTACATCTAGCATGTCCTCATCCACCTTTGTTGGTTGAGGTGGTTCAGGTTGTTCCCTTGCGATTTTCTCAGCCCTGAAGTTATTAAGCTGTACCACTTCTTCCCTTCAAAAAACCTGACCAATCCAGGTAACTCTCAGCACTCCTACCTCTATCACCCTTATTTCCATAGAATTCACCCAAGGGTACTGATCATATCCATCTTCACATTAGCTACGTTTTCCCTTCAATTTGTAGGAATCTAAGTTAATGGGCTTCTTCGCATTCCGGATTGCCTCCCCTTTGATCAAGCTCACTTCTTCCGTCTTCCTTTTCCTCCTTGATTTAAGTACATATGCATCAATGTTAATAGGCACACTTACTGGCATCTTCCCAGATTCTTCTTCTACTATATCTCCTTGGGATTTAGCCCTCTCTGTAGAGAACACCTCTACCAGTGGATCCTCTTCTGTGCTATACCCTTCATCAGTCACTGTATTTACTTTTAGGTTGGATCGAGATAGAATTGCTAGTATGTAATTGGTGGATATCCTTAACCCTATTGCAAGGACATTGCGATGTCAGATGGTTATTTCCCTATCAAGATGATGAGCGTGATATGATAGCTCATTAAAATCGGGGATTGTAAGCCTCAATAGGTTATAGTGGTACTAGTCTTGGGATCCCTATTTCATCAACTGTACCCCAGCAAGTTTAGTTGGTCTTACCGACATCACCATGTAAATAAACATCCACCTCTTTATGTAGCTGATGAGTGACTCCCCCTCCCTTTGTTTGCAAGCGAGAAGATCTCACATGCTTTGCTTTGGTGGCTCTAGAAATGCAAATTCTATTTGGAACTCTTTAGTAATATAGTTCCAAGTACTCTTTGTGTGCTCAGTTTACATGTCATACCATTGGCTCACCACCCCTGATAATAAGCATGGGAAAAGTGTGGCTATCATATCATGTGAAAGACCCTGTGCTCAACACAGGGTATAAAATTTAGATAAATGGGTTGACGGTTCGTCATTCCCATTGAAAATAGGCATTCTGGCCAAATTAAAATTGACCATCTGGACTTCCTCCCTCTCTCTAACTCTCCAATTACTCGATTAAAACTTGAGAATCTCCATTACATCATCTTCCCCACTAGTCAGTGCTTCTCCTAACATATCCCTCCCTACGTGAAGCGATGTAGGTTTCTGGCTAATAAATACCGATAATCCAGCAAGGTTGACCTCAGAAGCTTTAATCTCACCTTCGCTCCCTTGGCAGACTAATTCTTTCTCAAACATCGTTAATACATACTCAGGATCTCTTCCTCCTCCAAATACCATCACGAACTCCCCCAAGCCATCGGAAATGTATTTCAACACCTTCTCCTCCCTTATCCTAGAGTCAATCATTCCAACATTTGCCTCAAAATTTGGCAGACGGTTGGTCTTAGTGCTCGAGTTAAGTTCAGGCTCATGAATGATCTTGTCATCTACAACTTCTAGATAGCCCTCACCAGTTCTTTACATTTGTTCATGCGGTGCCCCATAGCTACATGATAGTGGCTGTTGTTGTTCTGGTCTTCTAGCTTAAAAGGAATATGCTTTTTTAGGCTCTCCATCTGTTTGAGTTCTCAAAGTTTTGTGAATAAGAACCCAAGGTTAGCAGTGTATGGCGAGATGCCATGATACTCGTCTTTTGGTAACCTCACAGCGGCTACCTTCTCCTCTTGCACCAGTTCCATTACTGGTTGTTTCGCTTTCACATGCACCGGGTTGGAGTCGTTCTTCTTGTAATAAGGTTTAGCAGCTTGTTATCCCATTTCCTCCTCAAAAGTGTCATATCGTTCTACCTTTTTAGCTTGAACAAATACCTCCTGCTAAATATGGAAGGTTTTAGACCCAAGTCTCTTCCGATAAGATGGCACTGCACCATCCAAAAGCTTCATGATCATTTCAGGGAAGCTCAAATGAGATTGTAACCTGACTTATGTAGCCATCCACCTTTCGAAATAAGGCTTGAAACTTTCTCCTTGCTTTTGCCTTACAACCTCCAAGTTCTGCATTTTTGTGACCATTAAGGTATTGAAGCCGTAATGATCCATGTTCGCCACTTTTCTACTAATAAGTTTAATAGTTTGTTCACAAGATTTGGCTATATATCAATGGTGCCAAAAACTTGTTCACGAAAAATATAGGTGTTGTCAGTACCTCTTATCAAATAGAAAAATGATGATAACTGCAA
>CATIWQ010886879.1:0-24959 GCA_949673415.1 Euphorbia schlechtendalii | reverse complement strand
GTTTTACATCTTGTGGTGTTCGAACTACAGGTCCAAACACATTTCGTTTTTCAAGAGAATTCAACTCTGCTTGAATTGCTTCTTTCCATTTTTGCCAATCACTTCTATTTTGACATTCTTGAATAGATTGTGATTCATGATTTATATTCTCATTTTCAATATCTACTACCACATTATAGGCAAAACTATGGTCTATAATCGTTTTATCTCTATTCCATCTTTTCTCATTATTAACATAATTTATTTGAATCTCTTAATTTTCAACAACTTCAGGTGTTTGTACTTCAGATGTTTGCACTTCTTCCGGAAGTGTATCAACATTTATATCCTCAACAAGAGTATCTTCATTATCAATAAATCTCCTTTTTCTAGGATTTTTATTCTTCGAACCAATAGGTCATCCACTCTTCAAGCGTGTCAGAGTATTATTAGCAGGTTATTTTTCAGGAACTTCAATACGAATTGACGCATTTACTGCCGGTATATGCGATTTCGTTACTCGTTTAGAATGCCCATGTGCATTTTCAACAATTTTTCTCATCATTATCGAACCAAGATAACCTAGTCGTTCATGCCAAATTTTATATGTATCCGAATCTATAAACTTTTGGTTTATAGTGAAATTTACCTCAATTATATTAATATATGTGTAGTACAAACCAGATGAAAGAATATAAAATTTTTCAAGTATACATTTCTTACTTGAAATAATTTTTATAATATGAATATATTCTTTGTTGTCTTCCTTCTCAGTTTCAATATGATATCCATTTCTGCGAATATCTTTAAAACTTAATAAATTTCGGTGAGAATTTGGGGAAAATAATGCATCATTTATAATAAGTTTTGTAACATAATATTAGCTCTTCCGGAGCCATCAACCATTTTTGTTTTACCTGGTATTGTAATAATAATTGTTTCACCTATTTTTAGAGTAGAAAAATATTTCGCCTCTTTAAGAATAGTATGGGTAGTGGCACTATCCACAATACATAAATTTGCTTCATTTGCCTTGATGTTATATAATACTGGGAAAGAATTCATTTTCTTCATTAAAGAAATAAAGACAAGTTATTATTTATTCATAAAATAAAATTATATTAAACATAATAATAAGCAATATATATTTCAAATGCATAAAGTAAATAAATTATTATTATTCATATTTTGCTTTTCCAATAGTGATGGCTATTAGAAAATCTCCCAAATCAATATTTTTCATATTAATTGGGTCATTATTGTCCAGTATTAAATTAGTGTCTGGTTCAGCACTTTTCTTAAGATAAGCCTGGTATAAAGCCACTAGATGTTTAGCGGTTCTACAAGCTCGTGACCAATGACCAGTCATACCGCATTTATTCTCATTACTTTGATTGTTACACTTCTGGTGGCTATTATTATTTTTCTACTTCTGGTGATAATTATTATTATCATATCCTCTACCACGACCATGACCACCACCATATCTGCGACCGCATCCATTATTATTGTCATTATTACTATGAACTATCGCATTTGCTTCTGGTAATGGATCTGTTCCTGTGAGTCGTAGTTCATGGTTTTCAAATACCAATTGATTTCTTTGCTCAGCTAAAATGAGAGTAACAATTAATTCACTGTACTTCTTATGCTTGCATTCCGTATTGTTCCTGTAGGACAACATTATTTGGATGAAAAGTGAAAAGTCTTTTCCAGTAATTCATCGTCAGATTTTGGCTCTTCACGTAATTTCAAAATTGAAGTAATTCTAAAAAGTTTAGAATTATATTCACTTATAGATTTTTTATCTTGTAATCGTAAGTTATTCCATTCATATCGAGCTCGTGGTAGAGATACTTTCTTTAAGTGATCATACATGTCTTTCAACCATGTCCACTGATCTGCAGAATCTTCAACAATCAGGTATTCTGCCTTAAGTCCTTCATCAAGGTGACGGCGGAGAAAAACTAGGGCCAGTGCTTTATGTTGTGCTGAAGCATTATTATTTTCAATGATACATCTATCAAGACCCAGTGATCTTAAATGTATTTTTACATCGATCACCCAAGTTAAGTAGTTTTTCTTAGATACATCAAGAGGAGCAAAATCAAGATTTTTCAAATGAGATATATTTGAAATTAAAAGCACACCTTACTTTAAGAATATTTAGTTGGATTTTTGATAGAGCAAAGTCGTGCTGATATCTTGTTGGAAATAAATTATAACTGCAGGGATACTATAAAGCTATAAGAAGAGAAGCAGAGAGAGATTATCAAAGAGATTTTATTTCTTATCTTTGAGGTGTATTGAATAAGAAAAATTGAATCCTATTTATAGGAAAATTCAATGGCACAAACAATAAATAATAAGGAACATAATACATCAAATATTAATGATGTAGGCCCTGCATCATAATATTGCATAGTAACCGCATAGTACTTAGCGGCTACCGACTCATCGACTTTTCAACACAACTTACATTTTTTCAACGAGCTTGTTAATGGAGATTGGAGTTGTGTACATATCTTCTCCGGCATTCTGTTTTGGAGAAGCCATTTTCTTGTATAAGGCCGAGTCAAAATCTGTGCCTAAATTTTCAAACACCCAAGCACTATCGTACACGCTGTTAAAATTACAATACAAGTTAGAATGAAAAATAAAAATGGTACTCTTGTAAATAAATTATATACGTTCTTTCAAAAGCTTTAATCAAATAGAATTAAAGTTAATTGTGGGGTCTGAAATTTGAACTCCTAATTTAAATTATTTTTTGTAGAGAAAATAATATTTTGCTATAAATACTTTTTTGTGAAGAATTTAAATTTTTAAAGAGTCTGGCTTTTTACCCGTCATCTCCACTTTGAAACGTGTATTAATTGAGCTACACTTAGTTAGTGTATATATTTTATGACTTTTGAAATTCCTTATTTGAAATTAAAGGAATTTGACTACACTTAAATTCGTAACTATTCCCGCTCATGCTACCACTTCCCCTCGCCCTGCCACACCACCACCACCACCACCTACTCCACTCCGTCATGCCACCACCATTATTGCAACCACTTATTCTACGTCACCGCCACTGCTTACACCTTGCTCTCACTACCACCATTACTAGAGATGGCAATGGACCGGATCCGTTTAAATGTTCTAGATCCGGATTTGTCCCCAATCCGTTGAATCTATAATTTTAGGATCCAGATTCAGATCCCATGGATCCGGGTCCATAAACGGATCCTTGTAATTAACATCTAATTCTTAGTTTTGGCTTCTATACTTATACCTTTCACCTTGTTTCAAATAGTTTACATGCTTATTTAATTATGTCATGCAACTGGACTTACATGGATATCAAACAGTATTAACTATCCAATATTTTTTAGGTAAATAATAAATAAAAACATAAAATTAATCTTTAATTATGGGTCTGGGTCCGTGTTTCATTGTAAAGTCTGGACTTGGATCCGTATCTGTTTTCTTGGACCTGAATCCGACGGATTTATAAAAATAAGATCCGGATCCACAAATCCGGACCGGGTCCAGAATCCGTTGCCATCCCTAACCACCACCTCCTCCTCCACCCTCAACCACCGCTTACTTCCTCCACCCCACCACAACCGTCACCACTTTCTCCACCGCTTGGAGAGATAGGTCAAGGAACGGACAAGTAACAACTGGTCAAGACCCAGTTGCACTTGAGGGAGAATGTTTGAGATGTGTGGAGAATTCCACGACGGAAATTGATAAGAATAAAGTGTAGCTATAAGTGGTATAGATCGGGCCTTAACATAAGCTATCTGGTTGTGTTGTGAGTTCAACCTCACTAGTGCACTCGCTAAAGCTATCAAGCCCAACAGTCTAGAAGCTCATGAAGTCTCTATATAGGACGATGGTCAATGATGTAACAATAGATATCAAGATTTGACACTAAATTAACAACAATGTAAGCTCTGCCCTTGAAGTCGCATCAAAGAACCTTGCACAACAGGGGAAAATGTGCACATGAAAGAAAATTGAAACATTGCAACTATCAATTTGTGCATAATAACCTAAAATAAATCAAGGAAAAAAACACTATCATTACTTAATTCAACTAGCTTCCTCTCCACAGTCAATGACAAAAGTATTAGAACCTCGAAATTTCAAGATCTACTTGTAACATTAGGTAGAAATTAAGAGGAAATTATAGAAGATGAGAACTTTGGAATAGAAACTCCTATTATATGCAACGGTTCAAATCTTTGATAAATCCTCTATTACTCTGATTACTACTATGCATATCAGGCAAGTTTCCAGTGGCCTAACTAATATACAACAATGGCATCTATAACATAAAAATCCAGATTAGATACATATATTCTCGAGTATAGGCCATAGCTACCCTATTCAACAATTACCTAATAGACACGATTACCTACAAAGCATCTGATTTGCTATGTTATTTGCCTTTCTCCTTCTAAGTAATGCGGAGAGTATATCATTATGTAACCTTGTTATAAAAATCTTAAAACCTTTCATTTTGAAAAGAGATGTTAACCTAGCAAGTAGAAACCAAGCTACTTTCAGCATTTGATCCACATCCAGAATTTTCATGAACATCTTGTAAAAGCAAAATGGCTCTTAATGATAAAGCTGATGTAATTTCAGAGGCAACACAAACAACAGATGAACATAAAAGAAAGTTGCTCAGTCTCCAGGTGGCTAGAGTCCCAGAGGTATCTAACAACAAAGCCGATTCAGTAATATGCAAAAAATACATAAAACCCACAAGGCTAATTTGTCAATGTACTCAAACTATAAGTACTGTATTGTCGTGTTAAAAACTCAACAGCAATGACAAAAACCAGGATGTATACAGTAGCAATGTGGATATTCTCACCAGCTAGAGGGCTTAGTCCTTTAACTTTACTGCTTAGCTCGCCTTTTGAAATAGTTGAGGGCCATCATTGAGAACCGAGTGAGGGTAAAAAACAGCTGCAGAATGCTACGACCCTTCACAATGCCTTCCTTGATGGCTCTTGCATTCCTAGCCACCACAGGTCCTCCATTGTTACTCTTTTGACTGGCTACCATCTGCAATGAAGCTAAACAAGTAAAAATGAAGTAAAATTCAATGCACCAAACCAATACATCACAAAATGGCATTGAAGAACTGAAAGAGTAAAAGACATGTATAAAACCTGCAGATGGTGCCATTTCTTGAAACCGGCGTAGCCTCTCTTCAGCTAGGCGAACAGCTTTAGTGGAATTTCTAACACCTTGAGTTATTCCTTGCCTACACAATCAAATGATACAAATATTAAATGAACTTTCCATTTAACCTAATCACTCAAAATTGAAGTGAGGAGTGCTTAACGGATTGGAATAAGATACTAACCCTATGTCACTTAGCTCCATTGTCAGGTCACTAATCTCCATTCCGGATAATCGAATGGCCGCCATTGTATCAGGAAGCTCTTCCCTAGTGGTATCCATCAGCTTCTCAAGTGACTCTGCTGCTCTCTTAAAAGCCTTGCGAAACCAAATACAGAAATTTAAGCACGGATCAAAATCATAAATCCAAAATTCACCAGAAAAAAGGGGAATGTGAAAGCTGCTTACAAGGAGAGCTGGAATTGCAGAGAAAAAGAGCCAGGTTGCTGAAACTGCTACCTGCAAAACAATAATCACCAGAATTAATACAATGAAGAGCCAAAGAAAAAAAAAGAGAGCGATGAGAAAAGAGAATATACCGCACAGGCGATGAAATTGAGGAAGACAAGGTGGCGCTGGTTGAGAGAAAGCTGAAGCGTGGAAGAAGGGGGAGGAGATGCAACGGAGGCGATGAATTCAGAGGAATCTGGAGATGGTGAAGAAGGATGGAAGTGAGATTGCAGGGAGAGATTGGTAAATCGTCGGATTGGAAGGCGAAGAAGGTAAGGGGAAGCTCGTGAATGTAATGCGGGAGAGAAGGGAAATTTGGTACATTTTGGATGAGTCAATTTCAGTGCAGTTGACATTTTTGGTGTTTTCAAATGTCGGCGAAGCAAACTCAAAAGACAAGAAGAAGAAGAAGAAGAAGAAGAATTTCCATTTACAGTTCTTGTTTCAGAGCAGTTCTCTCCAACTCCTAGCAGCTTTGGGCTTATCGATAGAATGAAAAAGCCAAAATAAAAAAAAAAGAAAGAAAACATTCATTATTATTTAACTTCTGTAATATCAATTCAAGCCAATTGCATAGTTGTTAACTGAAGCTGCTAAATTAAAAATTTTCTAACTTACAAAAATTTCAACTTAACAAGTGACTATACGTGGTATGAAGAGTGATTTACAGCGTGTATTAGATTTATGTGCTTTAGATTATTACAACAACCACTACTTTGTTGATCTTGGAAACCACGGAAAATGAATCTGTTGACGAAGAATACATATGCGGTGAAGATATCAATGCTTGCTTCTTGATTTTCAAATATGCTAGTTCTTATCTGTATATTTGATATGGTGAGGCTTATAAAAATACCTTATTAGGTTTGTATTTGAAGTTGAAAAAAATTAAATTAATTACTACTTACATCCATATCCTTTTGAATGTGTAAAATGTGCTGTAAAAATAAAATTAAAAAGTAGATTTGTTAAGTAAAATCATAGCTCTATTTCAAGGTGTGAAAAGCACTTCCCGTATTAAAGATTTAGGACCGGATTTAATGTTTATAGAGTCGTTAGTCTTTGTTGATAGATTTTTACCGTAGATAGAAACATTTGAAACAATTGTTTAAAATCATAATCAAATACAGAGCCAGCAATATTATTTCATTGCCATTGAAATCTCGTATTTACATCATAATGCCCTCAATTGCCCCCTACAAAATTCTTAATTCAATTTTCTACCCCTACAGCCCCCTCCCACATATATGTAAAAAGAAAAAAAAAATACAATCACATAATTCATAAATATTATGTATAACAGCAAGCCCTGGATTTATTATTTATCACCTAATCTGTTTTTCTTCTTTTCCTTCATGAGTTTTGATGCCATTCTGTAACAAAACCTCAGGACCGGAATTCGAACCAAAAACGAATTCAAATCGACATTGATCTTCGTATCAGGTCATTTTATCACCAATCTTTGTGATGTCGAGAACGGTAGCGTTGCAAAAGAAACACCTATGGCAATTCAAAAGATGCCTTGTTATGCAACCATAGCAGGACCTATGGGAACATGGAACAAACTTGGTATCGGTTTCGTTTATACAACATATGCAGCAGGTTGTCTCATCATCGTTGTTGTCTCTTTCGCCTTTACATCTCATCTTTTCCGATTCTAGCCACTCGATTCTGCTGATCAGGAGGCTTAGGAAGTCCTCGAGCTGCCCGAGTTTTGCAGCTAAAGGATCTCCTCTCAACAATCCAGCCTGCTAAACACAATCAGGCAATAGATTCAGTTTGTGCCAAGCGTAAAAAGAAATGCATTGGGAGGTGCTCCAAGTTGTCTTAAAAAACCTGCTGCCCCCCCGAACTTTCAAAGACTGCATGTCAACTTCTGATTGGAGAGAGAAAATCGGAAAAAAAAGACATTTTTGAAAAAAAGACATACCAATCAAAAGATGACATGTGACGTTCATGGAATAGTTATTTGATGCTCTTTTCGAAAGATGAGGGCGCTATGGAGTCATATCCAAAGTTTGGGGGGGCAACAAGAGTTTGGGACCCACTTGGAGCATCTCCCGATGCGTTTCGCCAAAGAAAAACTAAGACTTAATGCATGATTTGCCCCCTAAACTTGACATCAAAAGCCAAATAAGGCCTGAACTTAAAAAAGCATCCGGTTACCCCCTTAACCTGTAAAAAAGCACCAATTTGCCCTCTAAATGCCACGTGTCACTTTCTGGTTGGTTTGACTTTTCAAATATGTTAGTTTTCTCTTTCCACCAAAAGTTGACACGTGGCAATCAGGGGGCAAATCGGTGTGTTTTTTAGAAGCTGAGGGGGCAAACTAGCGCACGTTTGCAAAGTTCAGGGGGCAAACTATGCATTAGGCCAAAAACTAACAAAATTTAAGAATGAAAAAAGAGAGCTAGCTTTCATGGTGAAACTAACCCAGTTGTAGTCCAAGAGATACTGGAAACCGCGGTGAATAGTGTCAGGGCAGTCCATGCTTGCGAAGATAGTTACAATGTCATTCTGATATTCACATCTCGAGTCCCTACTTCCATCCAGCAAATTCAGAATGACCCCAAGAAGAGGAAACAATATCAAGCTCCGGTTTACTTTCTCCGACGATTGACTGTTTCGTCTAAGTGACCTTGCAAATACAATAAGAATATGATGATATTGCAAAGCTAGTTTTGATAAAAAAAAAAAAAAATAGATCCACATGAAACAAGGATTCAAATTCAAAATACAAATACAAGCAAACAATATATGTGTATACAATATATTCTCAGAATATAAACTCGAGACAATTCTGCCAGATAAACTAGATATATTCTCAAAAGTCAGTATATAATCTTATAGAACACCTCTGATGCATTCAAACACAAAAACGATAGAAAGGAAAAAAAAGATAAAGAAGAAACTCACAGATCAAAGAACTCAGCATCTGCAGCTGAAGTTATGTTGTTGAGAACGAAGACTACCAACTCTGTTAATCTCCGCAAGTTTGTGTCAGTTCCTGATAAGAATGCCTGAGGAATCTCGTGGGTAAAGAACTCCAAAAGACATGTCAGATTGCACGACACTGTGAATATGAAACAACATTTTCTTCTCTGAAACTCCACCACCTGCCAAAAGAAATTTGAACTTTCTCAAATTAAGCAAATAACAAATGTAAAAAGGCTATGTTCTTTTCAACTTATTCGCCACCTGATTCAGGTCAGTACTCATAAATACTGCATACCTATAAATTTACATTGAAATAAGTACATTTCAGTTCTGTTCAGTGTCAGTAACCTACAAATAAGTCGAAAAGAACACAGCCTGAAAAGGACCTTAGTAAATTGAACCAATAAAAAGATCCTCGCCCTGAGATCTAGATTAAAAATGCAAAAGAGGAGAAAAACAAGAACTTAAATAAACAAACAAATACTTTGAGCATCATGAATTACTAAACTAGACACCAAATATCAAAAAAACCATGTTATAACACATGCATATACATCTCACATAATGTGAACCCCAAACGAACATATCAACTATTTCTCCTTGTAAATTTGTATTAAATAATACAAATGATTTTACCTGGTACTTTTCTTGCATTTCGCGAATAGAAACAGAGAACTCGGTCATTGTCCAGCTGAGAATATTAAAAAGGCGATTCAGAAAAGCTGACAACAATTCCCCATCACTAATGCACGCTTCCCGCAGCAAATCCTGTGCAAATTAAAACAGCCACACTAATTTAACTTTCAATCCACAATAGAGAGAGTAGTTTCCAAATCAATTCAGAAATATAATACAATCATTTCACCTGGAAAATAGATGATGATGAAGAAGATTCTCCTTGCTTACCCCGGCACAACCTCAGGAGAGTATTGCTGACTAATATCCAAGACCTGTTATCAAACGCTGACAGTAACGCTTTTGGCAATCGCTGTATTGCTGCTTCATTGCTCTCCAATGCTACTAAATAATCCTTATCTTGTACTAGGGCTGATATAGATTGGAGAAGAAGATCCTTGAGATCCGCGCTTAATATTCTTGGATCATTGAAGTGGGTAACTACAAAAGTAACCTAATAAGCAAGTAATCCAATCAGTGATTTCTGTCCATGAATCAGAGACAATAGTGCAATTTGCATGCCAATTAGAGCATAAATTTCAAAATAACCCCATCATATATACATATCAAAATGTTTTCATATTATTAGAATAACACACACCTGGTTAGTAATTTTTTTATTCAACGACAACACTCAGATTTTTACCTGTTTTCTTGAATACATAAAAAAAGTGTAGGCTGTTTGTTTTCTCCATAGCATATGCTAACAAGTAAAACAAGAAGGATTCTATATCCAAGTAATCATTAAGAGACATCAATAACGAATAACTGACACCTAAGTCCATGGAACTCCAAGATTTCCACATCTCAAACTAATTACAGAAAATCCACCATATGTGGAAACAAATGTATTTCGTTCAAGTTTCAACAAAAATTAAGCATACAGTATACATGGATAAATTACATAATTCTCGACATTTCTTAATTATAAAAACATATGAAAAAAATGGCATCTTGAATTTGGTGCCACCATCTATGCTAGGCAGAGAATGAATTTAGGCCAAACTTCAATTTACGCTACCTTTTAGTCTTTAAACGGTACCAAACTTGTATTGGAGTAATAAAAAAAGAGTGTATGCAGTCAAAAGATTTACAAGTCAAACTTACAAATGAGGTGAGTCCTTGCTTAAGAAAAATTGCAGAAGGAACAAATGGGGGATCACTCTTTCGCAACACATGAAAACAGTCAACCTGTAACAGTTAAAATTGAATCAATAAAAAGACTAACAAAACATAGTTGATAATACATTTGAAATTAAAACTAAAGCTATCTCTATAAGTCAGACCAGTAACAAGCATACAGCAAAAGCTACATTATTATGTGTGCATATACACGAGTTATGCGTGTAGAGAGAGAGAGGAAGGAATTTTAAGAAATATTCATAAGAAAAAGAATAACTCAAAAATAAATATTGTACCAGCTACCAATGTTTTTCTGTTGAAATATCATAAAAATTTATATCAATATTAAAGATACGAAGTAGATAGCTAGCATCCTGTAAATATTACTCTCAATACTTGATATTATTGTGTTCACGTCAACATAGTGTAGGCAAAACAATCATTATGCTCAAGATGTTTGGACCAATATAGCAGAGTATATGTTGAAATAAAACAAGTACTAAAAGCGGATGCTTATGATATTTATTCAAATATTTATTGTAATGTTTGGACTTTGGAATAACATTAAATAAAGGATGCTACAAAAACAAAATACTAACCAAAGTCTCAAGATAAAATTCAGGTATATAGATGAATAATGAATCCACTCTAGTAAGAACAAGAAGCAGTTGAACTATCCACATGCACGTTGCATACATTCCTCTTTGCTTCCAACGAGAGAAAAGGGAGATGCGGTACCTGTGCATTGAAGAAAGAAAATGAACAAAAAAATAAAGTCCCACGACACAATAATTTGCAATGAAACAGAAAAACACTTCAAAGTTCATCTGAAATTAGTTGACAAGTGCACATGATAACTATCTATAAAAGAATAAATGTTACAAGTCAATGAAGCATTAAGTAAGAAAAGCGGCATAGATATTACTTTCTCAAAATCATGCTATCATTGTAATTATAGCAAGAGACTAAAGTTAACATAAATTCTACACATTTTAATTTCCTTAAATTGGCATGACAGATGAAACAATGATTTGAGCATTGGGAAATAGATTAGTTAGGGAACAAGCAAGAGAGGAAAAAAATTTGCAGGCATAAACATAGTTAATACAGCATGCTGACAGAAACCAAGGTAAAAGTGAACTAGAACTCACCACGAACAATGTCTGACACAATCAATAACTTCTTCTCGATAGTTATTACGAACTTCCTTCAAACGCCTTACTTGCTCACTGCAGCCACTTTCTCTTATTTGCTTATCGGTTTCTTCTAGAAGGGACATTGATTGTGACTGATGAGACATATAGTATGATGCCTACAATCGAGAAATTATTTTTTAGATATAGCAGAACTTTCATGAAGACAACAAATTTACACAAAATATGGGAAGATTTGAGATTCCAACATATAGAAGCTGAAAGTAAAAACATTATTCACAGACCAAAAGGAGCTAAAATAAAGGTGTAAATGGCACTATGACACAAGACAAACAGCTATACAAAGAAAAGCACAAGCATAAATAACAAGAGTATCACTTTCTTATGTTATAGACTTCTAGTGGCATTTTCAAATTTTGGTCATACAACTTGATAAAACCTAAAAACAACAAAAATACAATATGAAAAAATCAGCACAATATAAGATCAAAATAAAATAATCTAGAAAGTTAACAATTCAACAAACATGATCCCAACAATTTGCAAAATGAAGAGCAATGTGATTCAAGCATCGTTTAGGTTCTGATCAGATTTTTTAAATATGCACCAAATAATAATTAAATTTCATTTTTGTAATAAACTCGTAGACTTCATGAAATGTATAATTTTTGAAATAAAATTTTTGGGTGGAAACAAATTTAAATCTTCAACCAATTACATGTCGATCATCCAGATTAGCCCCAGAAAAGGCAGCAACAATCAAGAAAAAGGTAACGCACAAATGAAGGACAAGATAAATTCCAAGTCAAAATACTAGGAATTATTTAAAAACATAAAAAAAAAAAGTTATATTGATACATGATTGCTTTAAACGGGTTCCTTAATGCCTCTAAAATGTTCAGGTTAAAGTAAAACCTAACAAGGTATCATTTCCCTTTCAATTTTTCACCGCTGCCATTTTGTACGACTTTTTATAGGATGAATAAATGTTCCAGATAGCATGCATAAAAAGTATATAAAAAAACATAAGAGCAAGTATAATATAGAAAGAGGAATAACGAAGGCGAGCAAGTATAATATAGAAAGAGGAATAACAAAGGCACTTAGCCTCTCTTTCTAACAGAAATCACCACTTTTCAAAATAAAGTTTCGGCCAGATCAGATTCCTTTACCTGTTTGAAGTTTGGTGCAACACCAATGTGATACAATAAAAGCAAAGTATCTAGAAGTTCCTCTTCTCTTAATGTAGCTGATGATATATTACTCTCTCTAGGCACAATCCACATGTCCCTCAATGGGCGATAACCAAACTCTGGTTCAGATCGATCACTTGTACTAGGCTTGTCTTCAATCTCATCATTCAAACTGCTAGCACTGCATTCTGCCACCACATGAGCAGGCCTTTCTGGAATAGGTGCACAATGGTTACGAGAACCTTTAGCTGGGTATCTTGTATGATGCTTTGAGATTTTCGAAAAATCAGTATCAAAACTTGAACAACAACATGGTTTTTGTGTAGTTTTATGAGTGACTCGGGTTTCTTCATCATCCATACAACCTTCTTCCCACTGGATTACTTCCGATTCCTGATCACACACAGGGTGAGATTTCGATATATGACTAAACGAACCTCCAAGCCTCGAAACGTCAGTTCGATAGTAGTCGTCTTTCACAAATAAATCTACAGGGAAACTTTGTTCACCACCTCTATGAAGAAAGCCAACGTCATGATCATTTGTTTTACAGTTATTTATCATAGAAAATCCTTCAGACAAGAAATGGAGTATTACTGTGAATAAAGAAACAAGAACAGAGTTGCTAGAAACTCCGGGAGGTGGCATATTGCGATCTGCACCCCGATTCTTTAATAAAAGATTCTGCAAGAATGTCCTGAACACTGACCCGGGTAATTGAGGAGGCTCTGTAGGAGGTATGAATTGTATGACCAAAAGGCATAAATCTCTCTGTTTCTCCTCAACCTACATGAATATAGAACTGTTACTGTCCAGTAAAATTTTAATATTTGCTCAAAAACAAACACATAACTAAGCTTTAACTGAGTTCCACTTTAAAAAATTCGAATTGGACAACAAAGCTCTTGTCCTACATGTACATCGAACAAATTCATTTTGTTCATGTAAGCTGAGAATATATCAGCATGCAAAATCATCCCACTTCTGTGATAAAAGATGAAAGAAAACTAGAAAAAATAAAGGCTTGATGCATCAACAGGTGCCCGAATTTATCCCAAAAAACCCATTCCCCCCTTGAACTTTCAAAGTGACCTCGTAGCCCCCTCAACTTTTAAAAAAAGAGCATCATTTTGCTCCCTGAACACACATGTTTGCTTTTGGTTGGTTTGACTTTTAAAAAAATCATTTTTCTGATTCCATCTCTAATCGGAAGCTGGCACGTGATGCTTAGGAAGCAATATTGTGCACTTTTTAAAATTTGGGGAGCTGTGGGGTCACTTTGAAAGTTCAGGGGGCAGTAGGTTTGGTGGTACAAGTTCGGGTACTTATTGATGCATTTGGCCAAAAATAAACAAAGATGATGTAAAGCGTCAACAGTGAGTGATCATAGGAGCTCAAAAAGCTTATGACAAAAAAGCTTCTGATCCACGCATCACCATTTTTAGCTCTTCAGTTTGGAAAACATTGATGTGTGGAATCCAGACTGATTGCTATCAAAATCACTACAAAAAAGAAGCTTTTGAAGGGTTCAATTGAACCGTTACATAAGAAACTTTAAATAGATAAAAGAATACCCCTCAATGTTTACAGACTAAAAGTTGCTACATAATCTAGAAAGAGAATACCTTGCTGACTGCTTCAGACAAAGCTGTAGTGGTCAACCACATGCTAGATTCATAGGTAACATCCTCACATGAACCAGGCCACCAAACAGAAGGCAGTAAGTAGTGAAGGTCCTGCTTACTTGGACTCTTTTGTGAAAGAAACCCTTCAAACAACAAATCAAAATCTTCCAACTTCCACCAGAGCACCATCAATTCTTTCCGTGCGAAGATATGGCATGCTAATGAAAGATAAGAATAAGATCCAGAGTATGGACATTCAGTTAAGATTAATGATGTTGTTTTGCAGGCATGTGAAAGACCTCTGATGAGACACTCAAACAACAGCTTTGATTCCTCAAACTCAAGAAAGACATCAATAAATCGATCCAAACTTGTGTAATCATGTGGAGGCTGCACTCTAAAGAACTCCATAATGAACGACATTAATGGACCCAACACTATATACTCTTTGCTTCCCGCATCTTCCTCAAGAAGATGAAACAATTTTTCACAAATCCCATGACAAACTGGATCAGATAGTTCCTCAACAGAAATAAACCTCTTCAACCTTCTTAGTTTTCCAACTATAGAACTATCAGCCCGCTCCAAACATTGAATATCTAAGAACCTTGACAGGCATCGAAGCAACTGAGAGGCCAGAAGGCTTACAGAAGGAGGTTCTTCTAGAGGAAGAAATCCCTCAATGGGGTACCGAAAAGGTTTAGCCCCGAAATTTAATTCACATCGTTCACCTTGAGAAACAGAGATTGCAGGGTAATACCCACATTTAGGTCCCATTTTATGAACACCATGAAAAGCCACCCCAAGGGATATTCCATTTCGGTAGAACAATATCTCATCATCATCTAGATTTATGCAACACCCAATAACGTCGCCAGAAACCCATGATTGGCCATATGCTTCGGCTTGCTTGTTCCATTTTTTTACCCTTTTACCATCAAATGCATAAGAATTGTCAGCATCGCCAACACCCATGTGGTCGGTGAAAAGGCACGACATTGTTGCCCATCCAAGCTGCATTACACCGCAAGTATCTAATGTAACTTCATACATCCATTTTCCTTTCCAAACACAAACATTGCCCCTCATGCTACAGAACATTGTCAAACTCTCCAGAAAAAGAGGGGGCCTAATGGTTCTATAATCGCCCCAGATGCATGACTTTTGAAGCCCCACTTTGCGAGACAGGCAGCTATTGTCCGAAATATGAATCCCTTTCCTATCGTTAGCCAAGCAATTCGAATTCCCATGAAATTTCATGAAATCATTCTTGATAATGTGGCGCACTAAATTCTTGTCAACAGGACCAGCCAATTGACCCAGTGATTTGTTGGGGAGATCAAAAATGTATTCGAGCGCTCGCTCAACTGGCTGATTACCAAAATCATCACAGTATGAAACGAGACGGTTTTTCGACAAATTCTCCTTCCCATCCTCGCCATTCAAAATCACAGCCAGGCCAGAAGAAAGCCCACCAAGCCTAATGCCATCATCTGCCATTTTCATCGACAGAAAAAACTGCCTTTCCAACTAACAACACCCACTAATAAACTATAAAATCAAAATACGTAATAGCCACTCAACTATCAAAGCCAAATTTGTTTCCAGAAATTGCCAAGGCATGTTAATCTCCAGGAAGCCTTACTATCACCCATAACTCTTAGACTGGAACTTCAAATTTTAGCATAGCTGACAATTCTTATTGAAGGCCAATCTACACAGAATGATTTTTAGTTAAGAACAAAATTAGGAAACAATCAACAGATATAAACTCCCAATTTCTATGAATACAAATCAGTGAATCACAAAGCCATTTATACAAACAATTCCAAAAATCTTCCCCGAACATCCTAGAGAAGCCAAAAAGAAAGTATAACAATCAATCAAAATCACTCCCCCGCGACAAAATGTTACAAAAACGACATCTATAAAAACAAAAACAATCACATATACGTAATTGTACAAAATCAAAAACAAAACTTACAGGTAACTGTGAAATCATGATTGTTGTACAGGAAGGTCGGCGAATGAGATTAGGGTTTACAATAGGCATCCAGAGGAACAAGTTGAGCTAATTAGAAAATAAAATATTGAGAATAGGAGTGAAAGAGATGGGTATAAAGGAAGTGTGGACTGAATGATCTCCTATTTCGTTTTGTTTTCCTTTTCCATTTTTGTATCTTTTTTCTTCAGAAATGAGAAATGTTTCCAGAAGTGGAGGAAGGTAATTTCAAACCGAGCGGGCTAACCAGGTCCAGGTGGTGGTCCTCCGCCGATTAGGCTGCGGCTCTAGCCCTTACACAGGGTCTTTTCTAGACTGACACGTGCCCTTGTCTGACCTGGCTGGCTATGCTATCGTGCGCCTCTCGTGTGTATATTAACAGAACCGCCCTTTTTTATTGCACCGTTGTTTGTTGTGTCGGCTCCCAAACAATTTGGTTCATTAACTGTGGGATTTCTTTTCTGTCTTATGTGCGCCACACGTGTACAATAGCAAAAACAAAAAGTAATGATATCCAATCTCATTTAGACACGTGTATAATATTTCTTTTATAACTTAACACATATGTCAAAATACGTCAAAATACGTATTATAATCATTTTACACGTTAATGATTTCGAATACTTGTGTAATCACTCCAAAAATCAAAGACTGTGTTTAGTTTTAAAAAGTTATTTTCCTTTTCTTTTTCCTTCCCAAATTTTTTAGATTTCCATGAACTGGAAAATAAAAAATATGTTTTCTCACCAATACATTTTTACATTTCATTTTCATTTTCCAAATTTTAATTGATGATTTATTAAATATGTTAACATAAAAAAAAATTTGTATTTATTTTTTTCTTACTTTGTCATTTCCATAGTTAATCCCAATATAATAAAAGGTAAAGTAATTTTTACTTAACAAAAATTAAAATCATTAGATTTGTAACAATTAATAGGGTGTTCATTCGGTCGAAACCGAATCAAATCGAACCGAACCGAATTAACCAAACATCAAATAAGGAAAATATTGTTAACCGAACCAAACCAAATAAGAATCAAAACTGAATTAACCAAATCGAAATAAATTATTCGGTTTGGATAAAAACCGAACCAAACAAAAATTTTAAATTAATAAACAAAAATTTTCTAACACTTTAAATACAAAATGCACATCCAATATAAGTATTACAATGAATTAAATGGCTTAGCAGAGACAGATAAAAGAATAAGAGTACATTTTTTAGAATAGGAATAAGGATGTAATATTAAAATAAAATTTTATTATGTGTATATATCGGTTCGGTTCAGTTATTACGATTTTTTCTACACAAAAACTGAACCGAATAACCAAAATATTAACATTTTATAAACCGAACCAAACCGAATTTTTAAAATAACCGAACCAAATTAATATTTTGGTTTGGTTCGGTTCGGTAATTCGATTACCGAACCATTTGCACACCCCTAATCAATGATTAAGAAATGTAATAATTTTAAATTAATTACAATGCCACCAAAACAAATTTGACCAATTTAATTGAATTTATTTACATTATCACTATTATATAATCATTTACTATTAATTTATTATAGCTCTTTTTTTAATTATATTTATCGAAATTGTTTATGTTTATAAGTGAATATAGTGATATAAATGCATAATAATATTTAAATGATTAACTATTAAAACTAATTCAACGGTTATAAGTTGTATACTATATATAATAAACTATAATTATAAATAAATATGAATGAAATCATCCATAATTATTAAAAATTTAAATGATATTACATATTTATTGTTGGACTCAGCTTAAAGATAGTTCGGCAATCATTGAGTTAAAGTTTTTTACGATGTTAAAAATGAAAGTAAACAATCTATAAATCAATATTGTAATCAACATTTAATTCACATTAATTAAGGTTAGCTAAGTTTAGTTTAAACTATGTATGTTGACTTAACAATTATGACTCGTTTGGTTGGTAAAATGGAATGCAATAGAACATAATAGAAAATGAATGAGAAAATGTCAAATATGATGCATAACTCCGACAACGGATATGCAATCATTATTCCTTCATTTCAAAGAGGAATATCTATTCCTTCAATTCAAAGAGTATCTAGTAACCCAATGTTGGGTCGCGCATCAAATTTGACATTTTCCCATTCATTATCTATTCTATTCCGTTCTGCGAATCAAACGAGCCCTCAGGATAATTATGTTAAATAATGGTTGCTGAGTTATTAACTCAACACAGTGGGAAAAGAAATAACTCAGCTTTCTATTGTAATATATCTTGCGCTAAGTATTATAAGTTATCTGTTATAATGTTGTATGCTTTTAACTCTCTGTAAGGACAAAATATTCTTAGTTGATTAAGTGCGGATACCAAAGATGATGTGGCATTGAAATAAAAAAGGGATATTCATGTGGTCCCAAAAGAGAAAAGATGTCAATATGGAAATGTCGGTCTATTCACACTAAAATCCAAGATTCAACGGACATTCTCGCCGCATTTCAGAGCAAGCCACGCTACATTGCCAATGTCAGGATGATTAACCAAGCAATGAAATCCGCGTAGCAGTTCGCGCCCTAACTCGCCAGTTTAGAATCAAGAGAAGATCAAGACATGGCGATAAAATCATTTCACCTGCTTAATCTCGTAGATTAGTGGTTTAATCTCGAGAATCAACAGTTTGAAATCTCTCTCACAACAAATCTAAATCTGTTTCCCATTTGAAGAATTTTAAAGACTTTACGAGAAGATATATTGAAGAATAAAACTAGTTAAATACAAGTTTGCAACGACTACCTAAGCATATCCTATAAAGTGATAATTGAAGGCAACATTCAAACTTGGTGAATACACTTAAAATTTCTAAGTGCTAAAAGCTCGACCAAATTTACTCAACAAACAAAGAAATTCCTAAAGTTGAAGAACTATAGAAAGTCATCACTTTGTTCTTCACTAATTCATCCATATCACAGATTAGCTTTATTAGATCCTTTATAAAAGAGAACAACAAGTTATAAGTTGTTCTCTTACATTCAAACTATAATTTTCTGAGTGATCGCATATTTAAGAAGGATACTTAAATCTGTTTGAGGATAGAATAGTTTGGAAAGTACTTGATTGTAAGGTACCCAATGTGAAGGCTTCTCCGCCTAGTTGAAGGAGTGCTAATAGTGGATTAAAGTTTGGAGAAGGTATTCGGGTACTGGAGGTACGTGAGAGGCTGAACTAGTATAAAATCCTTTGTTCGTATTTCTTTGTTCGTATTTATTAAACTCTCTCTCTCTCTCTTCATTTTTGCTAGCATAGAATTAGTTCAGCATGCATGCACTTCATACTTGTGTCTTATCTACATACTTGTGCCTTATCTAAGTGTTTTAGTCAGCCGCTGTTGAGTTTATTCTAACCCAACAAAGTCTGTCAAACTGAGACTTAGCTCAGTTTGTTAGTTTTTAGCAGACCTTATTTGTTTAATCATTCATCATTTAAAACAACTCTACACTTAGTTGAATCCATTTAAAGAACTCAAAATTGACAAAAAAAAAAAGTTTAGGCCATTCAGCCCTCTTTTGGTTTATGTTATTAAGCCTAATCAAGACCAACATTTACAATAAAACTTAATGAGTTCAGTTTTTACCCTCTTCCTAAGAGTGTGTATTTATAAAAATGATAGATTGAATGTACTCAATTTACACATTCTAAAACGAAGGTGAAAGGTAGTGGGTTAAATACTCAAAATCTTCCTAAAAGTTTTTATTTATTAAGAAATAAATAAATGTTTACTGTTAGGAATATTGTTATTCTTTCTTAGTTAACTTTCTTATATTGTTCTTTTCTATTATTGTTCAATGGAGTCAACAGAAAATATTTTTTTCATCCTATTCTTATTATTTATCAATTTATTATCCTAACATGATGGGTGATGCATTACAAATGAATTGTATTTATAAATTAATATCACATGGAAGTCATGAAAGTGTTATAGCTTTTTATGGCAATGAGAGGCAACCAAATGCTAATTAATGACATGGAAAAGCATGATCGAGTCATTATATTTTTTTGTTAATAATCATATATTGTAATTATTTTTCTAAATCATTTGACTTGATTATTTTTAACTTTAAATTATTTTATGTAAGCCATTCGGTGACTGTATCTAGCTAATTGAAAATTGCCTCATGTTATCCATATCAAATTTGTTTGCCATCATTTAATTGGTAGTTTGTTCTCGTTGATGTTGATAGCTCAAAGTCAAATTTTGTGAAGGCTTTTGAAGTAACGGGTCAGTCATATGCCCAATTAGTCAAGCACTTAAGTTCATGTTTCAGCTCTCTCCAAACGATCTTGTTTTGCTTCCTTTTACCTCCTTTGCTTACGTGTCCATCATGCACCGATTTTAAATGGATGGTTGTGATCTAATGCATTGAACGGCTGAGATGAATTGTGTAACCCTACTTCCTCTCCTAATTCAGTTGGTGATTACGGGTCTTCTATTCTTCTCGGAGAGAGAATTTGTTAGGGTTTGGGATTTTGTTCATTGTCTTTGTAAATTTCTGGGTTTGAGAGTACTTAGTGATCCTTGATATCTCTTTGATGTTCATTGGTTGAGATTAGGGTTTACTAAATCTGGAACTTGGTTACTTGCTTGTACCTTCGAATCTTGAGATCAATAAAAACCGTCTGTCAGGGACCTTCCTCCACTGGACTAGTTTAATTCTCGTAAAATGGAATCGGGAAAACACTATAAAAAATGCGTTGTTATGTACTTTCTTTATCGCTTGATTGCTACTGTTCTGATCATAATTCTAGTGAAAAACATGTTCCTATAACGTTTCGTCACGCAACAATTCTTCTAATTTTATTAAACAAATGCCTAAATACATCTCCAACCGGGTACTTGTCCTTACAAGTTTATTTATCCCTAAATTTACATACATTCTACATAACCCCCTTAACTTGTTAAAAGGGACCTTATAACCCCCTAAACTTGTTAAAAGTGAACCTCATAGCCATCTTATGCAGGCATGTCCAGTGATGTTTCGCTAAAGATTGAATTGATTGTTCTTGAAAAAATTGAATTGAAATGGTTTGCTAGAACAATACTAGGCATGTCGACATTGGGGAATAATGAGATTCACTTTTAACAACTTCAGTGAACTATGAGATCGACTTTAACAAGCTCAGTGGGCAATAAGGTTCATTTTAACAAGTTCAAAAGTCATGTTAAACATTTGTAAGTTCAAGGGTAAATGAGCTTTTGTGGACAATCATAGGGAGGTGTGGATGTATAAGACTACAACAGACATTGCATTTTCTTTAATGAATTATTTGTTTGCATAATCTAATTATAAAAGCATCATATTATATTGGTGCATACATGGAACATGTAGTCTCAGTTTTAACAATTTTGTGAAATACACTTCTAAGCATATTTAGTTAGTGGTATATCGATCATCATGGTCTCTCTATGTTGGAGAGCTTTTATAGAAAAACAAATTAACATAAATAAATTAATTGAATAAATTCTAGAGATCACAAGTCTAAGCCCACAATGAGGAAGCCATGACTCTTGAGCTAAAGGGGCACACTCAAACAAGAGAAATTTGCGACAATGAACAATAAATAGAGAATTATAGAGGTTCAATGCCTAATTTACTTTTGATTTATATATTTAAATTAAAAATTTATGTTACATAAATATTCTAATAAATGTTGACATTTATGAGGAAAATGATCGACAATGACTTGAATTGTCATATATGTATATGTTATTGTACACTATAACTCACATTTTTCTCAATTTCTACATCAGTAACAAAATATTTTTCATATATTTTATGTTGACTGATTGCTAAATATCGTACGTTAGAAGTAAAAACATAAAAAATGGAAGGAGAAATATGAATAAAAGATTTACATTATTTTATTAGTTAATGCTTAAGGAATTGTATTAATATATACCAATAAAAATAAAATAGAAATTTTTAAGTGAAAATATGAAATTTTAAAAACATAAAAAAAATGAAAATGTATATTTAACTAATATAAAATTTTTAATTGGTTAGAATATTTTACATTTTAAAATAAGAAGATGTGTTAAAAAAAAACAGAATCGCAAAAAATAATAAAGAAAGGAAAGGAGGAAAAGAAAGGAAAAAAATAAACAAGTAAAAAATGAGAAAAATTAACAATAAAACAACACTAGAAATTGAACTCAACTTGTTAGGTTTCTAATCATTAGGCTTCTGCCACTGGGACACATATCTCTTTGAGTTTCAGAGATTAATTATAATATATATTATTAAAACCTACACCGTAATTAACACTCATTCAATGATAGTCGGGGCAAGTGCCTCATTGCACCCTTCCTCCGCACCTGTGAGTTCTTATTCGGGTTGTGTGCAGGGATGAAAATGAGGTTTAATGAGGAGGACAATGCACATATCTATTAAAGTTTTGAGGAAAAAATATTCTTCATATTCATATTCATTAAGGATTCGGGGATAATTTTTCCTCAATTTCTTTATCGAAGATTCTCCATCGACTATTGTGTAATCTACAATTTCTCCATTAAAATAAATAATATATAAATATTTTCAAAATTTCATCCAATAAAAATTTTGAATCATTACTTAAAAATATTATTTGATCAAATTATTTTAATGTATAATACTAAATAAATTTGAAGTCTTAATATATGATTTAAAAATTCTAACATTACATAATGAATCCTGAGAAAATAAACATCAAACTTGAGATGTAATGTTCGACATTCAAAATAAGAATATAGATAAAAACATCTATACTTATATGTTTCATACAATAAAAACTTTGAATCATTATTTAAAAATATTATTTGATCAAATTGTTTCAATGTTTAATTCTAAATAAATTTAAAATCTTAATATATAATTTAAAAAGTCTATCACATTACATAAATAAATCTTAAGAAAATATACATTAAACTTGAGATGCAATGTTCAACATTCAAAATAAGAATATATATATAAAAACGTCAAAATCAACAATATCTGGTTCAATTCCACGTCATTCTTCCATTTATGTACATAACCTTTAGGGTTGTAAGGTTTGTAAAATTAAAAAAAAAGACTTGGAATAAGTCCATATCCATATGTCATATAATATAAATTATAATTTTTATAAAATATAGAAAATATTTGGAGGTTTCGAGAATAATTCGAGAAATATTTGAAGAATTTTCAATGGATGTATATTGGTTCGGGTTCGGGGATTTATCGGATTGGAAAGTGCATTCCCCATTTCCATATCCATTAAGGTTTCGGGTACGAAAAATTCTCCACTTCGTACCCATAAAGAATTCTTATCAGGGATTTTCCATCCTTATCATAGTAGATCTCCATCGAATTCGGAGATTTGGAGCCCCGTTTTCATCCCTAGTTGTGTGGGGTTGGTTGTTTTTTCTGTGTTACTAAGGATCTCCTATTTCATAAAAAATATCATTTAATATATTTTCTATAAAAAAAATTACATTGTATATATTTAGTTACTTAATTGTGTTTTAGACCGAGAACATATAAACAAAACTAAACCATGTCTACGAAATGCAACGCCAATCGCATCCTGGAGGACTAAATCATGCAAACTTGGGATATAAATGAAAGCTATGGATCCCAACGGGAGAATCACCACACTCCTAACCATACGGTCCGCGCACCGATTCCCTTGACGATAATTATGATTTATTTCAATTCAGTACTTAAAAATATTGCATTATCTAACATTAACATCGAAATGTGAAATTTTAGCTCAATTTTACTACACATATGTTAAAAAGAATAGAACCTAGAGGTACACAAACAACACTATAAAAGGAAGAAATATTATAAAAGAAATTGTCTGATTAAACTTGTTTTTTTGCTGTATCACTCGCTTTTAGTTTGACCAATTGATTCAATCAGTCACGGACTGAACTTTGACTAAGGCACTGTTCTCTTCAACTACAATTCAATTAAGTTCAGTTCAATTAAGTTCAGTTAAGTTAGGTTCAATTAAGTTCAGCTATGTGCAGTTATAAATTTACACTAAAATAAGTTCAGTTAAGTTCAGTGCAGTTAAGTTTAGTTAAGTTCAGTTCAATTTGAAGAGAACATGGCTTAATTACTAGTAAGGCCCTGTTCTCTTCAACTTCTGAAATCTGAACTGAACTTAACTTAATGGACCTGAACCGAACTTAACTGAACTGAACTTAACTGAACTGAACTTAATGAATCTGAACTTAATTGAACTTAATAATAAATATATTAATTATTAAAATAATAATAAAACTCAAAAAATATAAAATAAATAAATTATTAATAATCATTACAAATAATATTATTAATAACCACTTATATAAAATAATTAATAAAATAATTTTAATACCATTAATAATAAAAATTGTTATAATATGTAAATTCATTTAATAAAAATTTTATTATTCAAATAATAATTATTGTTCCAATTACACGTGAACTAATAATAATTATTATAATATATTATAGTTTGGATTCAAAATATCACTTATTTATTGGATTACAAAAACGTGATAATTGTTTTAATTAATAAATATTTTTATTTTATTATCCCATATCACATTTTCTAACTAATTA
>CATIWQ010886743.1:0-11110 GCA_949673415.1 Euphorbia schlechtendalii | reverse complement strand
TGTGAAGCTTCATATAATCCCATAACTCCTCTAATGTCATCATTTAGGTTTTTCTTGAATCTTCCATCTTTGCTTTTGAAGTTTTCTAACATTCCTACACCATTTCCATCAGCAGAAGAATGAGGCTAGATGCACATAATTTTGGGAGATAAAATAAATAATATTTTTAAACTCTCTCAATTTATTGCTTATAAGCTAGGCAGTAGGCACTAAAGTAAAAGATGAATACACCCCATAAAAGGGTAAGTAATTATAACATCCCCGTGTTTTGACCAAACACATTAGTACCTCCCCGTATTTTGAAAAATTACTTATATCTTCTTATGTTTTATCATTGTAATATTATAACCTCCTTGTATTTTATTATCCTCTTTTTGTATTGAATTTTTTAACATAATATATGTTTATGAACAAAAATTAGTCTTATATATTATATCTTAAAATGTTAGAAATTAAAATGACTCTAAAAAAATTTATTGTTATTTTCCCCATGAGATCATACATCGAAATTTATAGAAATGTCTTATAAGTTACAAAAATAATCCTTTCTATGATTATAGACCTAATAACACTAACAAAATAAAAGTAAATGTATCAACAAATACTTATTATATCAACAATTTTGATAGAAAACATATAATTAAAGATAAAATGAGATTATAGTAAGCCACTAACATGTTGAGAATCCAATATGGGAGCAGATAAAATCAAAATGAGTGGTGCATAATTTGCACAGGTTGAATCTTAAAATATATAATTTGATTTTGTGTTTGAAAAGTTAACTTCATTACATCTTATACTCATTAGGGGCTCATGAATCCCAAATTTCGCAAGATCTATAAAATCTCTGCACTTAAAATTTTTTTAAAAAATATATAATTTTATGGTAAATAATTATAACCTCCTTGAGTTATTAAATACATTGGTACCTCCTTTTATTTTAAAAAATTACTTACACTTCCTTATATTTTGACATTATCATAGAAGGGTATGTAGCCACAACCACTATATAGATTTTGTAATTAGCAACTCGCGACAAGTCATAAAAACAGAAAAAAAAACGTTTAGTATTATGTGGACAAGAGTTGACGCAATCAGTGAAATAATTATACGTGACATCCTAATCCTTCCTCATTTCACAATTTCTGGACTCAATTTGTCCAGATAAACCAAAAACCTGAACCGAAAAGGCTAATACAGACGTAGAGATGGCAGCATGAGGAATAATTTCAGATCTATCAATTCAACTTCAATTGAAAAAACAAAACCAACATCATACAATTTGAAACCGAATTAATATGTATCATCATCATAATATTAGCGAGAAAGCTGAAGAAAACTAACCAGAAGGCGGGAGATAATAGCCTTGTTGCCTCAGTAGACGAAATTGAAGAGTGATTTCACGGAGATTAAATCCTTCAAAACTATGATAATTGTTATAATGCTTTTTCAAAATCTCACCCATTTCCTCTTCAAAATGATAATCAATTCCAAGCCGTTGGATTGCATCAATCATGTCCAAGCTTTCTTTAACCGAACCCTGTTGGCTTAGGGTATGTCTGAATCTGTTCACTTTCTTTTCAAGCTTGCTGCCAATATCATCCTGTTAAACAACAAAATTAACAAGTACATTTAATAAATAATTAGCAATAAAAAAAATAGAATTGAGAAAATAAAAAGCTATAATTACTTCATTAATGCTGATAATTTGTTGATTGGGTGGGGTAACGAATTGACTTGAGGGTGTAACTAGGGCTGTATTTTGGTGGGATATAGTCCACTGGTGAGGATTAATGGTGGCTTTGTTGGTTCCAACATGATTTTGGTTGATATTTGCAGAAGAAGAAGATGGGGAAAATTTACAAGTAATCATTAATGTTTTGTATGTTAAAGCCATTTGATAAACTGATAGTGAAGATACTAGATTACTTTTAGCTATTTATAGGAATGAAAAATAAAGTGTGCATTGCTTCACACGTTCAGATATTCAATTTTTGAGGTTGTATATTGAGAAACGACATTTTTTAACAAAATATTACACATTTTAAAATTCGCGTCGGTGAAGTCCTAATTTTTAAAAATTATAAACCCACCTGTCAGTTGTATATTGAGAGCATTTTTAACATGTTAAAAGGATTCAATTTTTTCTATAATGTCTCAATCTGGATGACCTTCACATTTAATTTATAATTTTTTATTAATATATTAGGATTTTTGAAAAATGTTAGATATCAAACACACTCACCTCTGTTTTGAAAGATGTATCAATTAAGTCAGAGCATATCAATTAAGCTACTTATGGTTATACTTTTAGTTGAACTAAAATTAAGCTGCATTTTAAATAAAATACACCAAATTTATATTTTATTACTATATTTTAACTGAAAATAAAACCAATAATAATTAAAAAACAACAAGTCTTAACATCTTTAACTCAAAGGCATCAAGTTTAACTCTAGGATAGATTCACGTATTTTTATCTTTTTGCTTTTAAAAGACTGTATGTACAATATTGAACTGATGATTTTGGTTGTATGGTTGATATAGGAAGATGGAGTTTTATTCTTGCCATCCTGTCATTTTCACATTTTGAGTGTCATAGTCAAAATAAAAAATATAAACATTTTAAACTATTATGATAAAATTCAAATATGTAAAATATAATATATTACGATAAAAGTTAAAAAAAAATATTTTAAACTTTTTTTTAACTTAATGATTTAATTTATTCACACCCATAGGTCCATCTTGGACACGTAATAAAAACATACATGGATCCATCTTGGACCATAAGCTATCACACTCCTAGCCTAGGATTGTAAACGAATTGAGCGGTTCACGAGTAATTCAAGCTCAGATCGGTCAAAGCTCGGTTTGATGAAGCTTGAGTTGAGTTCGAGATCAATTTTATATATTAACGAGTCAAGCCGAGCTTTTTAAGGTTTAACATGAAAGTTCGCGAGTAGACGCATTTCGTGTTTTAAAGAACTTTAATTTTTTAACTTTATTATATAAAGTGTATGCATATTGCTATTTAAATATTGTTAATTAGAAAATATAAGACGTTTGATGCATATCTTGTATTCATATTTTCACTCCTATCAATTAAAAAAACAATTTTTCTTAATTTACTTTTTTTTAATTATATATTATACTTTTTAATTTGGAAAATAGATGTATTTATAAAAAAAATTAATCAATAAATTAAATGTGTAAATATGGGTCGTAAGCTTATGAACTCGAGCCGAGCAAATATATTCTAAGCTTGACAAGCTTAGAATTGAGCCGAGTTTAAGTAGATTCGATCTTGGTTCAACTTATTTACATTCCTATTCTGATCTATGCTCAATACCAGTTTTTATTTACGACGTATTCAATTGTTCATCAAACTTAAAAGTTAAACATAAACATATTAAATAATTTATTGATGGTACAAAAATAGTGTATGCGTATTGCTATTTTAAATATTTATTACAAGGCTAGTCGGTCAATACTACTCTTTATATGTATAAGACATATATGAAAAAGAAAATAAATAGTTGGAGAAGGAATGAAATGAAAACAAAAAAACATAAAAAAAATTACCACATGTAATTGAGTGAGAAACATGGAAGGAAACACAAATTTGAAAACATCAATTTTTTTTCAAAACTATGTGTTCAAGCAAATTTAATATAAATGCATCGTGAGTAAAGAACAACACGGCACAAATTACAGTATACTATTAAGTTTTTGATCGACCTATATCTTCCACTCTAAACTTTTTTTTTTTCACTTGCAATTAATTATATATATATACACACACAATTTTTAATTATATAGGTGTATTATTGCAATAATTTTGATTTTATGTGAAGCTCCTCTTGCAAGGTTTTAACGAGTTTGATCTTGATTTCAACTCAAATTTTTTCTTTAACTTTTGTTTCTTTGAGCAATTAATTTGTTCATGAGCAAATAATTGAACTAACCTATCTAATTCTAAAATTACAACTAATTACTAACCTGTTCGTGGGCCGGGAAGCTCAGTCCATGCCGGCTTCAATGGGCGGGGCTTGGACGCTCATTTTTTAAAAAAGGCCCGAGCCCGCTAAATGGCAAAGATTTATGGACCGGGTTTGGTTTTTATATAAATACACAAGCCTGATCCAAGCCTAACCTGACAAATAATTTTATTTATTTAGTATATATTTATACATTAAATTTATAATTATTTTAAGATTTTATAATATATCCTATTAAATTTTTATACTTGATTACACTACGGGCTCGTTTGGTTGGCGGAATAGCTATTTTGCGGAATAGGAGAAAAACGAATACAAAAAGATGGAGTGTATGCCTAGAGGCCGTTGTCGGGATGGAATAGCTATTCCGAGCTATCATACAACTCATGGAATAGCTATTCCCTTCTCGAGAGGAGGATTGGTTATTCCATGAGTTGTATGATAGCTCGAAATAGCTATTCCATCCCGACGACAGCCTCTAGGCAAACACTCTACCTTTTTCCATTCGTTTTTCTCCTATTCCGCGGAATAGCTATTCCGCCAACCAAACAAGCCCTACATGTTACTAAACATTAAAGATTTTAAGTAAACAATCTATTATATTTAAAATTTAAACATATTTTGACTTTTTTTATATTTTTTCTATTAATTTAATAAAAACGCATTATAACAAAAAAATTATTCATAGACTTGACCCAGTCTTGGAAATGACCTTGTTAGCCCGATCCAAACCCGGCCCGGATCTTATGTTCTAAAGTAAGGGCTTGTGCTGGGCTTGGGTTAACGTCTTTTGTAAATAGCTCGCCAAGCCCAGCCGAACCCGGCTCAGCTCGTCCAACGAACAGGTCTACTAACTAAGAACTAGCTTGTGAATTATAACAACATAATTTCTGCTTATTATTTCCAATTACCAGGATACCCTACCAATTCAACTCAAGGATTCACAGTTCTCTTCAAAACCTTAAAAATGATGAAAGTTATAGCTTACTCATATGGTTTCAACCTAAAAGGACAAAAAGTCCCCGTCAAATTATAATCTTTAACTAACATGTTGATCACATGTTTGGAAAACGTAAGAATTATAAAAAAGAAGACTATTATATTGTAAGAGAGCTGATGTATTGATAAGTAGTAATGACACGTGGATATTGTTCTGTTCAGAATTATGTAATATAAATATTATTCTTCTTCCGTACCATACAATTTAAGTTGCATTTCAATTAGCAACCTAGCAACAATTTAAGCAATGATTTTGAAAACCGGACAAGAGGGGACCGGAACCAGTCAATGGTTGCTTCAACTAGTTGATTCACTTATTCTTGTTAAAAATAATGTTTTTTAAATTTGTTTGCAATAAGCAGAAATTGAATTCATAACATTCAACTTGTTATCCATCATACTACAAATCAACTCCAACATTTATTTGATATACACTTGTATTATATTTCTTTTATAATGTCATTGTAAAACATTTACTTATTTTTAAATTACGTATTTACTTTATTTATTTAGTGTACTATGTAAATATATTCATCATATTTTATTTAAATAATATTTTTTCAATTTTTAGAAAATCCAGTTCGACCACCGATTTAATCCGGTTGAACATTAAATCCATATGAACCACCCTCTTCATCGGTTTAATGACCGGTCCAGTTCTGAAGACCATTATTTAAACAATTGTTTGAAGAAAATCTCCATGTTCAACTAAAATTACTCAAAGTGGATCTTTACTTTTGAGATAAAATAGAGTTCATTGCGGGTGAAGAGGCATAAAAAGAGACAAGAAACGGTCAAATATTTAGTTTTATGCTCAATTGGGAATAAGATTCTCAAAATTTCAACTTTTGTAAATTTCAAACAATCTTAACGATCCATCCAGTTTCGATTGTTGAGATTTAACTTCATTATGAATCTCACAAACAACTACAATTCAACCTGAACCATCAAAATCAGATGAATAGAGAATCTTTATCCCCTCAACTGATAGACAAAGAGGAAACCAACTCTCTGCAAGTCTCCATGCTTTAAAATTTACAAAATACAGGTAAGATTCTATATCAAGCATTACAAATCTCACATTTTACTTGAATTCTTCCCAATACTAATACAAAAAAGAGCTATGGGACCGGTTATTTTTCTGTCTTGGGTACTATGTTGAACCAACCCCATAGGGCTGAGAGGTTCCAAAAAGGACGCCATCAAGGGGGTCAGGTCGTTTTCAATAAAAATCGAAAACATTGATGCAAATGGCACTTATAAAAAATTTGGATTGAAATGAGCTCTCCTATGCCATGTATTAAACTGTCATACTAAAAAGTCACGAACTTCAGAAAATCACAATATGAGAATGAATCCATCACTACACTATTTAGTGTCCCTAATATAAGGGAATCAGCAAAATATGGTGAAACATACTACTACAAATGAAATAAAAACCAACAGCATAATTAAGCAGGGTTTCAGCAGAAGAAGCTTCGATCGCTTAAAAAATGCATGAATAATCAATCTAAAGTGGCAGTCAATAAGAATACTGGACACGATTACAGTAGGTAACAAGGTAAGTTAATGAACACACTGATGTTTGAATTACAGTGCTTATAAGAGAAAACCAACCTTCAAAATCACAGTAGAAAGAAATTCTGAATGCCTATAATCACGAATTCTCACACAAGCTCTGCTTCCTCAAACATTTTCTCAAGATTAATGACTTCATTGTCAGCGACATCCGATATCTGTAGTTGACAAGATATTCAGTTAAAAACAATCAAATTCCAATACAGCTTAGTTGGTCTAAACTTCAAAAGAGTTTAAAAAAACAGATGGGGAAAAAATAAGCTAACAAGCTAACATAATCTAGTAATGACTGGATCAGAAGGAATCACAAACAGAAGGCCCATGCGCGCAAGCGTGTGTGTATATACTTTGGAAAATGCAATGTCTAATCTTCTTCCAAGCTAAATTGGTAAACTGCCATAGTAAAAAGTAATGAACTTTAAACAATAATAATGTCTAATGAACTTGTCCCAAAAAAACCAAGTGCTCCTTAACTTTACAAAACTTTATAACTTAACCCCTTCAGTCCTATTATACCAATCTAGGTGAGGCGAGTGTAATACGCACGCAATGACGTGTAAAAAATGCCAAATAAAATTACTCCACTTCATTTCCATGTCATTTGTAATTAATTAAAAAAGTAAAAAACATCCTACAGTAGAACGCTTTTCAACTTTTCCCATTCCTTCTTCTTCATCTTTGATCCAAATTGCTGATTCACATCCCTAAGTACTCAACCCCTTTCTACTTTGTGTTTTCAAATTCCATCGTCTTCATATTTGTTCTAAATATAGATTCACATCCCTTTATCTTGCTGTCTCTTCCTTCCATTTTTTTTTTCTCTCACCACTGTCACCGAAGAAGGCCGTCGCCAAGATTTCTCCGCTCCTACTTCTGATGATGGCACTATAAGGGTGTTACAGTTCCTCTAACTCAGTTACGATAACAAATCGTCCCCTTCTTCCTCCCGCAGTGACATAATCGACGACTGAGGTTGAAATAGATCAGGATAAAAAAGTGAAAGGTTTGAGGGATTATAATTGGAATTTAAGTTGATTTTTTCAGTTCAATTTTGATGATGTAGTAGATAATAGATTAAGTGTGATATTCACTAGTGAAAATTTGGTTGATTTTCCTGGACTTGATGTTGAAGATAAAGACAGAGATGGGGATGAAGAATAGAACGAATGAGAACAAAGATTTTAGAAATTATTTGTCATCAATTATTTTTATTTTTTTCAACATTGTTCTTGTTTCAGTCAACAAACGCACTCTGATTGTCAAACTTGGCCACGTAGGTTGCCACCTTGGGTAAAGTTATACAGTTTTGTCAAGTTCAGAAAAGTAAAGGGATGAGTTTCAAAGTTCAAGGGTACCTGATTTTTCGGGACAAGTTAAGAGAGCAAATTATGCATTAGACCCAACAACAATACGTGAAAAAGTCCATCACTATGCTATTTAAGGTTTCTAATATAGGGGATCAGCCAAATATATATGGTAAAATAAAAATAACTAATATCAGCAATAATGAACTTATAAATTTAACCATTTTAGAGACCTAGTGCAACAATGAAAATAACAATCCTCTTATGACCATGATTGAACCCAACAATCATATAAAGTTAGGATTAAAAATAACTAATATCAACAATCATGAACTTATAAATTTAACCATTTCAGAGACCTAGTGCAACAATGAAAATAACAATCCTCTTGATGACCATGATTGAACCCAACAATCATATAAAGTTAGGATTGACTACTCAATGTTTGCCTCAATGGCCTATGAGTTAGCGATCGGGTTCAGCTATTCCTGGCGATGACTTCCAGATGGTAAAGATTGCAAAAAAAATGCAATGAGCAAGCCAAATAAATGAGAACATGCTACCTTAAGATGGAAATAGACATCCTTGGTTCTCTCTTCATTCAATGGGTCAATGATTAAAGCATCCAATCTTGAAACAATTGGGAAGCAAAAGGAGGAGGAGCTGGCTCAAGCCCTTTCGAGACATTAAGTACTCAGAGGAAAAACGTCTTGAGCTAATCGCTAACATGAAGGATTTAGAGGAGAAACATGTGATTGCTCTTGCCAAGGCCAAGTCTGCTGCTGAGGCCAAGGAGAAACGTCAAAGGCAGTAAGTAGATTGATGGCCTTCAAGCTAACATCCAATTCTAGAAAGACAACCACGCCGAGGCTATTACAACCTGAGAATATGCAGTGGCGGTGAGGGCCAAAGCTGAAAAGGGGCTGGAATTTTGACGAGTAGAAAATGATGCCAAGGCGAAGGCGTTCACTAATCTTCAGCAGAGATATGAACGCCACCAGCTGAAGTACAAGAAGAAGGTTAAGCTGACGCGTTTAGATTGGTGTGAATCACGTTAGCTATCGGACTGCTTTCCTCCAGGCTGCTAGAAAAAAGCTCTTTAATGAAAATATTGATGATTTGGCTCAAATCGCCCCGCCTGACGAGAATTTGAGGAGATGGGATGAGGATGAGAGGATTTTTTATCCTCTCCCGACCGAAGCTACGTTCTCTAACGTATCCTTTGTGGCCGCTAATGATGATGACGTTGATGCTACCACTACCTGAGGCTACCTGGCTTATGTTTATGTTTTTGTTGTCTTTTGTTTGTTTGTTTTGTCTTTTTTGTAGTTGCTTTTGCCTACGCAACCCGGGCTCAGTAGGTCTTGAACTCTTTTAAGAATCGTAATATGTTATTATTCTTGGCACGTTTTGAATGCCTCGGTAAATTTTTATGTTCCGTAGTTTTACTAGGGGGATTGCTGAGAATCGCATGCCCTTGTTTTATTAAATTTTGAATTGTCATTGCCGGGGGACAACTAGGGATCACTCACCTTCAGGCCTAACAACTTTGATTTTAAAATTTAATATTACAAGGAGGACCATTAAGAATCGCTCACCTTCAAGCTTAATAACATTGTTTTTAAGTTTAAAGGGCCACGGGGATCGCTTGCCGTCAAGCTTAATAACTTTGATTACAAAATTTAACATTACCGAAGGGATCACTGGGGATCGCTCGTCGTCGAGCTTAATACTTTGATTTTTAAATTATTATCTGGAGGATCATTGGTTGATCGTTCGCCGTCAGGCTTATTTTAAAGTTTAACATTGTCAAGGGGACCACTAAAGATCGCTCGTCGTCCGGCTTAATGGCTTTGATTTTTATGTTTAACATTGTCGGTGATCACTGGGAATCGCTAGCCGTCAGGCTTAATAAAGAAGATCAAATAATTTCTTTCATTAGAAAAAAGAAAGGGGGCGATGCCCTGATTACATTAATTGCATACAAAAGTTCTATGATTAAAGAATCAGCTCTCCCTAGTAGAATTTCCTTAACGAAGAGGCATTCCAAGTTCGGGGTAGGTACTTATCGGTCATTGTGGCGGCAAGCTTATAGGAACTCAGCCTTATCATTGTGGCAATCTTTAGTGGTCCTTCCCATTTAATTCCAAATTTACCTTTCCCCTCTCTAGCATGAGAATCCTGTGGATTTTGTAAGGTTAGATCTCCTTGCTCACACTAGTGCGGCTTAACTTTGCAGTTGCATATTATTGCGATCCTCATTCTGTATTCAATCATTCGAATCAAGGCTTGCTCTCTTCTTTCATCTAGCTAGTCTAAGTTACGCTTTCACAGGTTATTGTTGGAGGTACAACCTAGTGGGTAATTCGCATACTTGAGGCCCCCGTATCAACTAAATGATAGCCTCTATCACGCAGGTGAGTAAGAAGGGAGTTCCCCTTGTATTGTTCTCGTGGTTGTTCTGTATAACCATAAGACTGACATTGTATAGTTGTTCTAGCCATGCTGACCTTTTTTCATGAACTCTTATCTTCAATCCCTTTGAAAAAGGTTCAGCTACATTTGTCATGTTGATCGTTTGCAGATGGAACACGCTCGAAAACGAAGGCTTACTCTCAGGTTTTAACGATAGGTCTTAAACGCTTGATAATTGAATTGTGTGCCGTTATTTGCAATTGTAGTGTGGGGAAGCCCAAAGCAAGGCTAAATGTTCTTGTTGAAGAAGGTGATAACTTGTTTCGAGGTAATGGAGGGCTTCTACCCCTTTTGAGAAGTGATTGACGACCACTATGATCCATTGCTTCTGCTGCATAGTCCAAGGTAAGGGTTCAATGAGGTCTACTCCCCATGTTGAGAAAGGCCACGCTGCCCGAATCATCATCCTTGGAGATGGTGGGATATCGCTATTCTTTGCGTATGCCTGACAGGATTTGCAATACTAAACCAACATTTTAGCGTCTAATTCCATGGTGGGCCAATTAAAACCAAGAAACTTTGCTTTCCTGACTACTTAATCTTTTTTCTCGTGGGCACCGCATATGCCCTTATTAACTCTCTTAGGATGTAATCTGCATGTACCTTCCCTATGCGTGAGTACGAGATTTTGTACCAGCTCGCGTGTTCAGTGAGACGGCTTTTCGGGATTAAGTCTTTAATTTCACAAAGTTTCGATTATCCAGCGATCTTCAAATAGGAGCTCTACTCGTCATCAAATAAAACTTCTTTGAG
>CATIWQ010886621.1:0-11668 GCA_949673415.1 Euphorbia schlechtendalii | reverse complement strand
CCTTATGTCATTAAGAAAATCTTGAGCAAAGGAGCTGCCAAGATCATGGACATGGATGGAAACGAGTTCGTCAATCCAATCAATCAAGATAAGCTCAAGCGCTACCATGTGTAAAAGTAAAAGAAATAAATTTACAAAAGTGGTACACCAAAAAAGAGAGAAACAAGTCCGCCAGATGGCACTTGGCTACCTGGGCAACAATTAGGACCACTCTTGTATAAAAACTAGAAATGTCTGCTGAGTTGAAAACCCATGAAGGGAGAATCAGGCAAAAATTAAGACAAGGTGAGGAATAGAGGGACCGCGAGTTAAAAAACCTGCTCTAGGCTAACTGGCAGCAAGACTCAAATCATTGGAAAACTTGTACCCTTTTAAAGTCGTTCAATGAAATGTATTAAGTTTGCAAAGATTTATGTTTATGGTTATATGAATAGTGTGCAGACAGAATATCTCAAGTAAATAAAATCCGACAAAATTTCATAATCCAAGAATAAGTCAGAAACACAAGTCAGAAAACAAATGACGAAAATAAATAAGATCTAAGGGTGCCAGTCATTCCTTGATCTGATTAGCATCGGGGAGAACCTTGATCTCACCAAACCATCCATGGTAGAATTCATCAATGTCGGTGGTCTCCGGGGTAGTGTAATCTAATATAATGACCTGAGAGCGCGCCTAGAGCCTCAGCATAGCATCAGGAGTGTCAAGATCGAAGTCATGGAAACGGGTCAAGCATAGAGATCGTGGAACTCGTTGCTGATGCCCGTACTGCCTGCACAGACAAGAAGGGGAATAGGATGTAACGCCAAGCAGCCCCATCAGCAAAACACCAAAATCATTGACGTCGGTAACCACAAATAAAATCTCCAACCAAGGGTTGGGCCAAAGAACCTCAGAAGATCGGTAGGAGCCTAGAATCTCGACCCAAGCACCTTCGCTCAGCCAACGATGGTCCTTCCTGGTAAAGCCTCTAGCACCATAATGCGAAGGGGCGTATCGAGCCTTCCCTAAGTATAGATCAGTAGTCAAGCGAAGCTTCTCCAACAACCATACCTATGTTAACCCATTCGTTCAAATAAATAATGAAAATCATGAAAGGAAGAGATGAGGAAAGAGAATTACCTCTAGTAAAGTAAAATGGTCTCCTGCTGAGTCCTGATTCACTGAAGCAGCATCTAAGTGGACCAAACTCTCAGCCAAGGCTAAAGTTGCAGGAGAAAGGCCTGTAGAGAGTGGGTCAATGATTGATAGCAAGCGGAAAGGCGCAATCGCTCCAACGCCATAAACAAATTTCGCTAGAAGAAGTAGAGTCACCATTGAAGGCCAAGCTAGATGATTGCAGGGTGTATTCTCACACCAGCTAAGGACAGCTTCAACCCGGAAGCCACCAACATCAGGGGGGAACTGACAAAAAGCGCTCGCTGGATTCCAGGTTCCATAAACCCTTCAATTTATCCTCTCCTCCAATCTGGAAAGAAGGAAAGGTGAAGGACAGTCTCATGAGGGATATTGGCGTCGACTCCTTCGGAAAAGGGAGCCCCAGAATAGCATGAAATTCCTTGACCAAGGGACAAAGCATGAACTTGGCAAAGCGAAAAACATGGGTGGCAGGATCCCAAAACTTCAGAGCGGCATAAATGAAGGCCATATTCACAGGCTTGGAAGCAAGGTATTGAAGACCTCGCACATCAAAACTTTCAATCCACCACCAATCGAGTCCCCGAACTATGCGGAGAAAGACCTTAAGGAGCTCATTATGGGCCGACATCAGAAAGAAAGAGAGCTAAAGAAAATCCCTCAAGACTGGTGTTGCCTACACACATTAACCACATACATTGCCATTAACATTCATTCATACATATACAAAAAACATTCACAAACAAGTAAGCATATTCATAAAATAAAACACCCCATGTGAGGACCTAGCACTGTGAAAGGCCAAAATCCCCTTTTCTTTCATAAATTAGAAGTCTTGTTAAGATTCTACAAATCGGAGCTATCTAAAAGTCCAATTTGAAAAGAGGAATCTAAAACAAAAGCTAAAAAGGAACTCCTAAACATGCACCACCAACATGTTATCTCCACCCACCGGATCTTGGGGTAACATGGTGGATATCTCAAAACCCTCGGTGCTTGGTCTCTCGGGAGCACCATCCGCTGAACCGGACATAGGAGGAGGCTGGGGAGCGTGAAGGAAACCGACGTCCCATTCTGGAGTGAAGAGTCGCCCACCATCTAGGTCATCAAGTAGGGAATCGATAACAAATGTAAGAGGCTAGTGAGGACCCGAGGTGGAAGCCCACACTTTGGCTCGAGCCTGCTCTGCTGCAGCAACTCCTGATATTGAGCCTATAACCTCTGGTGACTAGCTTCCAAACTCTAGTAATGGACTCCTAGCTCCTGGTGACTAACCTCAAGGCCATGATAGCGAGCATCTAGACCCCGGTGGCTAATATCCAATGACTAAAAGCGACCATTGAGCTCCCGATAGCATCGCTTGAACTCCTCACTCCTCACCGCCATATCCTACAATCATAAAACATGTCACGAAAATCACATCCATGTGCATAAAAACATGAAGTTTCATGCATCATATATAACAGGTCAAGAAGAACAACATACCCGTGGAACCCCATCCTGTGAGAGCATCAAGTCCCGCAATGCAAAGGAATGACGGGCAACTCGATCCATGTCCTCACGTATGACCTACCAAAGGAAAGGAGTGAGTAGGAGAATGTCAGGACATCCTCAAGGATCCCTTGTGATCTGAAACTCACGTAAGTAGTATCGGAAGGATTATTGGCCAATGTGTGGTAGCTCGGGGGAAGAGGCACCTGCCATGAGGTCCCCATGGAACCCATTAAGTAGAACGTAGAGTCAAGGGGAATCGCAAACCTCCTCTCTATGACGCCTGCAAAGCTACCCGCGTCGCCGGTCACAACATTCAAATCAGGCATGCGAACCCTCTTCCGGGCAAATTTCTACGAAGACAGACAACAGTCAGAAATAGATCAACATGGATAAAATTGTTAACACATTTCATACCCAGCACCCCACACCAGTTCCGCTAGCACCTGCACTAGAACCACCATCAACTCTCGGACCCCTAACACGAGGAGGGGGATGCGCTTCCTCGGGTTGAACCGATGGACGAAGCGGGAGCAGTCTCTCCTGAATGAAGGCCTCGTAGTTATAGTGATGTCCTGAGAGCCTGACGCTATGCTCCTCGAAGAGTACCTTCCGCTCCTCTGGATTAGTAATCACCAAGTGCGCCCAAAATAGTCAGGTGGGATGCACAGGCGGAATGCGCCTATCAAACACTGGTTTAGTTCGCCAGAACTGAATACGCTCTCCCAGGTACCACTCACGGGTCCTGGGCCCCTCAAGGATGAAGCATTTATGATCCACATCGCGTCGAATCTCCTTTGCCATGTGATAGCTCGGAAGGTCCCACCATGGGTTGCGCTCCACCTAAAAAGATAAAACAACAAAGTTAGAATAAATTTAAAGATAAAAATATGATCTCATTCATCAAAACGAGGTCCATCACCTGCTCAAGAGTCAACTTGCAAAGATGCTGATAGTAGCTAGCAGAATCCAAAACATCCCCCTCGAAAGATGAACAAATCTGAGCAAAACATGGAGCGTCCTCCGAAGCATCTGCAAACTGCGGGGTGGGAAGGAACTAATAGAAGAAGGCCCACGCCTACAAAAATAAAGGGGTTAATTAAGATTAATCAATCAAAAAAATTGACATATGCAATTCATAAAGTGAATAAAAGAAAAGAAAGCATAGCACGAAAAATGGGTGCAAAGTGCAAAGTACAAAGTACTTCAAAAACATATACTTAAAAGAAAAAAAATGAGAGAGTGGTATGGAGCATAAAATGCAACCACTGAAAAAAGGGGAGAGTGGTATGGAGCATAAAATGCAACCACTGAGAGTGTTTTAACATCCTTGGTCACCTAAAAATGACTTGAGAGAAATTAATCAAAGAGTTATTTCTATGTCCTTTATACTTTATACTATGCTTAAGAGAAGGTAATATTCGAGTATGCATATAACGCTTATATGAAGATGCGATTCGGTAGACTCTCCATTAAGAGCAAAGGTATTCAACTAAACTATATAAATTGCACATTACTAATTTGTGGGAAATTTCAAACTTCTACATAAAATCTTTTGCAACGTGGAATGTGGTACTCACTGCAATATTCTTTCACCAAATGAGGTACGAACTTGTTTACCGATTTATACACTTCTGTTGAATTTACCTTGAGGACAAGGCAAAAGTTAAGTGTGGGGGTATGATAAGTGTACAATTAAACTTATTATCATATTAATTTTAAACACTAAACACTATAGTTTAAGTCATTTTTATACTTCATATAAAAGATTTCACGTGCTATGTAGTTGTTTTTTTATGCAAATGCAGATACTAGGTAAATCTTGGGAGCAAACTGATCTAAAGTGAAATTCTATGAAAAAAGAGTGAAAAAGGTGCAAAAAGATGCATGGAACTTAAGGAGATTTGGCTTAGGATTGAAGCTGTCAAAGATCGGTGAAGTTACAAGGAGAATTCTGAAGAAAAGTGCAATTCACGGTCAGGACTATCATTCGTAATCGTGACTTGTTCTTCTTCAAGGTAAAAGTTTTCCAATCAAAGATTCACGATCACAACTTGTATATCACGATCGCGACTTGAACGGTTTTCTAGTTTAATCTTCTTAACTACCAATCGCCAGATAAGAATGATCAACTACCATCAACCACCACCAACTACCAATGAATAAACACCTATCAGAAATCAACCAATCATGAAAAGGTGCCCATCCATTATGGATTAGATTGAAGCTTCTTAACCAATCACAATGAAGTGATACAATCATTCACCAATGGACACAACTCTTCGTATGGATAGACGCAACCCTTCGAACTCTATAAATAGGGCTCCAAACCTTACAATTTCATGTAGTTAGATAGAGGGAAAATATTAGAGTGTATGAGAGAAATATAGTGTGTGTATAGATAGAGAATTCGCTTTGTTCATAAAGTGTTAGTGAGAAAATGTTTAAGTGATTCGAATCCTTATTTCGATCATTACATTTCTCTATATTCTCAAGCGATTGTTGTATAAGTGTACTTGCAAATCACTTATCAATAAAAGTTTTCGTTCTTCAATATTCGTTTGTTTGATATTCGCAAAGAATAGCATCCTAGCGGAGGTTCTGTACAGGTTGGGACCGAATTCAAAGCAGACGCAGGAATTGCGAGAATTGATGACTCCCATTAAAGAGTGGATACGGTTTGATCAATTTTAGCTTTCACTTGCATACCTTACAACTTTGATTTGCTTTCTACTTATACTTTCTATTTCAAAGTTTATGATATGTCTATGTGTCATAATGCATATTTAATGTTAAGTCTTTTATATTAATCAAGTTATATGCGTTGGAGTTAATTTTAAGAGTAGTTTGGAGGTTAACAATATCGTGTATAATCACTGTATCTGTGATATAACATTGTTTAGTGACCCAACATTTTTAGAATGGTAACTTGCTAAATGTAGCTATATGAGAGAGACCTGTACTGAGCATAGTATTGACGTTGTCCAAGTTTATATAATTTTCTTAATTCGTTTGTGCTAGGTTTAGAAATGTTATTTTTTGTGTTGCTCTGCAGTGAATAATTGAACTTCTGGGTATTTTGAACCAATTCTATTAGATTAGTTTAGTGAATTGTAACATCTTTATTGAACTTGCATGTTTTCTCTGCTATCTTTACTTCGTAGGGAAAACCTATATATTTAGATTCTCTAATCTTTCATATCTATATTAACTCATTCTTCATTCTAACCCTCCTATCCAAAATATCAATATATTTTATTTTCTTTCTTTTATCTTCCTTGTTTATCTTTAGAGCTAGTCCTTCCCTATGGGATCAATATCTTTTAAAACTACATCACAATTGTATACTTACAGTTATCATCATTTTTCTATTTGATAAGAGGTACTGACAACACCTATACTTTATGCGAACAAGTTTTGGGCACCATTAATATATAGCCAAACTCTTTGCTAAAAAGTTATTAAACTTATTAGTAGAAAAGTGGCAAACAGATTGCGTCTATCAAAAAGATGAGTCGTGTCCATTGGAGAAGGGTTGCATCACTTCAATGTGATTGGATGCAAGGTTTTATCCTCATCTTCAGTGGAAATGCACCTTTTCATGATTGGATTGCTTCCAAAAGGTGTCTTTTAGTTTGACGGTTGATTGCGGTTGATCATCCTTATCTGGCAGTTGGAAGTTGAGAAGAGTTTACCAAAAACCATCACAAGTCATGAGCGCGATATTCATGTCACGATCGTGAACAATAGTTGGTAAGTTTCTATTTGTGAAGAATGACAAGTCGCGACCGCGAATGGGTGTCACAATCGTGACATGTGTTTTTCTTCATGATTTTTCTTTGCAACTTTGCCGATCTTTGACAAATTTGATCCTAAGCCAATTCCTTGTGTTCCACGCATCTTTTTGCTCCTTTTTCATTCTTTTTACATAGAATTCCATCTTTGATCAATTTACTCCCAAGATTCACCTAGTTTCTACACTTGCATAAAAAACAACAATATACCATGTGAAATCTTTTATATGAAGTATAAAATGACTTTAAACCATATCATTTTATAAGTAAAAATATCATGATAATAAGTGTAACTATACACTTATCATGCCACCAGCTAGCCTAGAATAGATTTTCTAACTCGTGGTCCCTCTATTCCTCACAATGCCCTAATTTTTGCCTAAGTCACCCTTTATGGGTTTTCAACTCAATGGACTTTTATTATTTTTTACAAAGAAAGGTCCTGATTGTTGCCCAACTAGCCAAGTGCCTGCTGATGGACTGACTTTTGACATTTTCCCCCTTTTTGTATTGCTTTTTCTGAATTATTTCTTTTTTGCCCTAAACGTGGTATCACTTGAGCTTATCTTGGTTAATCCGGTTGACAAATTCTTTCCCATCCTTGTCTATGATCTTGGTGGATAACGTAAGGACATTCCTAGTTTGGGTGAAGCTTTCCCCCGAACATCTGCATTTGATGGTCTCATTTGCTTCAAAACCAGGTCTCCTACTTTCAAAGGTTGGCTCTGAATTTGACCCGGTTATTGTATGCCTAGCCATGAGTTGTTGATACATCTTCAAGTGGTTGAACTCTTTCAGACATTATTCATCTATTATGTTTAGCTGCTCAAATCTGGCTCTTGCCCAATCTGATTCTTTTAATCTCACTTCCAAGGCTACTCGAAGGGATTTCACTTCCATTTCGACTGGCAATACTGCCTCCATCTCATATACTAGCGAGAATGGAGTTTGATTAGTAGGAGTGTTAATGCTGGTTTTATACCCCCACACTACAAATTGTAGTTTATCAACCCAATCTCTGTAGGTGACAACTATTTTGCTCAAAGTTTTCTTGATTGATTTATTGGATACCTCTACTGCTCCATTAGCTTGTGGTCTATATGGAAATGATCAATGGTGTTTGATCCCATATTTCTTGATCAGTTCTGACATAGCTCCTGGGAACTGAACCCATTATCTGATACGATGTGATGCAGGATACCATATCGAGCAAAAATGTGCTTTTCTATGAACTTGGCCCTCTTCTTAGCTGTGATATTAGTGTATGATTTGACCTCTACCCATTTTGAAAAGTAGTCTACTACTACTACAATAAACCAATGTCCATTAGTTGAAATAGGCTGAATTTCACCAATGATGTCGATGCCCCATGCTGAGAATGGCCAAGGAATAGATAGGCTATGGAGCTCACATGGGAGTAAGTGGTCGATATCCCCATAAATCTAGCATTCTTGACATTTTCTTACTTTAGCCATGCAATCTGAGACCATTATCATCCAAAAAGAGCCTTGGCGCTGAATTTTCTTTGCAAGTGCCAAACTATTCATGTGGGGCCTATATTCTCCCGCATGTGTCCGCCGAATGACCCTCATTGCCTCTTTCTTAGTGAGACATCTTAGCAATAATCCTTCAGATGTGTGTTTGAATAAATCTACGTCGACTAATCTGAATTGTAAAGCCAACCATCGGAAAGAAATTTATTCTAAGTCTGATGCTCCCTCTAAAATTCTCTAGTTCCCAAAAATTTTTAGATGTCCAAGAACCAGCTACCTGTGGCTTGTTTATCTATGATTTCCACTAGGCGATAATAAAAAATTTCTTTAGCTGTCTGAAGAACCATTGGTCTTATTGGTTGAGCCTGGGGCCTTCCTACATAGATGCTAGTATAGTGAGTGCATCAGCCATTTGGTTTTCGTCTCTTGGTACGTGTTTGAAAATAATTTTTGTGAACCTTTGGGAGGCATTCTAGACTTCTTCCACATATTCCTCCTTGATTTCCCAATCTCCGGTGACTTATCTGATAACCAAAGTAGAGTCCCCAACTACCAAAGCTTCTTTTACCCGTACTTTCTTAAGTGCCTCCAATCCAAATAGACAAGCTTCATATTCTACGATGTTGTTTGTTACTAGGAACTCCAATCACTTTGATAGTGGTATGACTTTGTTTTGTGGGATTCTCAAAACAACCCCTAGTCCAGCCCCATTTCTATTCATCGCACCATCAAAGAACATCTTCCATTCCGTTTGGTTCTCTTCTATTAGTGCTAGTTGTTCATCTGGGAATTTGAGATTCTCGACGTAATCGGATTCCAGTGGTTGGTTGGCTAGAAATCCTATGATTGCTCATCCATTAATTACTTTCTTGGTCACGTACTCGATGTCAAATTCTGATAAGAGTAGTAACACCTTGAGAATTTCTCTGCTAAGGTTGGTAATTGACACATGTATTTCATCGGATCGATTTTAGCAACGGCCTGAATCTTGTAAGATTGGAAATAAAGGGGTAGCTTTCTTGTTAGCCAAACCATTGTTGCATAAATTTTCTCTACCAGAGTGTAGCGTGACTCATATTTGAGCAATTTCTTGTTTAGGTAATAAATTGCATGCTCACTCCTAACTTCATGCTCTTATACAAGCATTGCCTCTACAGATGTCTCCTCAATGGCTAAGTATAGGATCAGGGGTTTCTCGGGCACTAGTTGGTGGAGGACTGGTGGGTTTATCAAATATTGCTTGATTTTGTCAAAAGTAATCTAAGATTTGTTATTCCAAACTACCGGTTGGTCCTTTCTTAAGAGCTTAAATATAGGTTCGCAGATTGTGGTGAGTCTTGTAATGAATATGCTAACATATTGTAGAGACCCCAGAAATGCGAAGACTTCTTTCTCCGTTTTTGGCGCAGGTATTTCCTTGATGGCTCGGCTTTTGTCTGGGTCCATTTGAATTCCTTTCTAGTTGACTATATGGCCTAGAACTTACTCTGAATACACACTTCTTCAAGTTCAGACGCAGATTGTATTTTTTGATTATGGTGAGGAATTTGTCGAATACAGCTGGATGTTCTTCTCTGGTGTGTGACTTGAGAAGCATGTCATCCACGTGGACTTCAACTTCTTTGGGGATCATGTCATGAAGCAGGGTTATGATGGCCCGTTGATATGTTACCTCGGTTTTTGTCACTCTAAAAGACATCACTTTGTAACAGTATACACCCCCATTATGTGATGAAGGCCATCTTGATTTTATCAGTAATGGCCATTAAGATCTGATTGTATCCTAGAAGCCATTCATGAAGGAGTACATGGCTGCCCTAGCAGCACTGTCGACCAAGACATCATGTGGGGTAGGGGGAAATCATCCTTTGGGGAGGCTTTATTTAGGTCCCTAAAAATCTATATAGACTTTAACCTTGCCATCCTTCTTTGCCACTAGGATGATGTTGGCTAGCCATGTTGAGTATTCGACTACTTCCAAGAATTTGGCCTTGATGTGCTTGGCTAGTTCTGCCTTAACTTTTTCTACCCATTCAGGTCTTAAGAGACGTAACTTTTGCTCAACTGGTTTGATCCGAGGGTCTGTTGGGATATGGTGCTCCACAATCTGTCTGTCTACCCTGGGCATGTCATCGTATGACCAAGCGAAGGCTACCCTATGACGTCTAAGTACATTTATTATCTCTCCTTTTTCATCAGGAGTCAAATCATTGGAAATTGTCAGCATTTTTGGTGATTCATTTGTACCCAAGTTAATTTCATTTAATGATGTATCATGTATGTTAAAGACATTATGCATATGATTACATGAATACATGGTACCATCTGGCATAACATCAAACAAGTAAGAAAAATCATTGTATTCATTGCATTGGCCTCATAGGCAAAATTGTTAAAGACATTCGAAATGTTAAAAATCACATCATCATTATTTTCATCCTCCACATGTGGAGGGCCTTCAGTTGTTGCGGTTGGAGTGTCAGGAGTTGCTTCAGCTTTAAGTGTGGCATGTGCCAGCGTTTCCATCAGAAGTTTGATAGTGTTTGATATGTCCTGGTTTTGAGTGTCACCTTTCCTCTTCATTATCTTGATGATGGCCTTCGTAATTGTTGCGATGGCATCCTCAAGCCCCTCCTCCTTCTTGGGTTCGATCAGTTCAGTTGTGGTAATCTTCATGGAATGAATCGGCTCTTCTTTAGAAAATAAGGGCTCCTTAGGTTGCTCAATCAGTTTGCTAGCCAAAAAATTGAACATGTCATGGAAGATTTCATGCCCCTTGACTTCTTCCCCGTTCAGGCTCTCCTAGATACGCATTACTCCCTACTCCCGTCAGCCTTGCAGATACTTACCATATTGCAGAATAAGGGTCACTTGAGTTTATACATTTTCCTGTTTAGGGAAAAGCCCAAGCCTAGCCCAGGTGTGACCAGAACAAGGTCAATGGCTCTGATAATCCCTTGATGGTGGTTTCCCTGACCTCTTCCTTGGATAAAACCCTATTTCTTCATTTGAGCTTTCAAACTTCCAAGGAAAAAATGATACCCCTTTGGAGTTCTACGCTCCTTCTTCCTTCCATCGGTGGTCACTGCCACCCTCAGCCCTTGTAGCATTCTTTCTTCAAATGTTGCGATCACCATAACCGACTCTTCATCCACATCAATAGTTATTAATTTCCACTACGAATGAGCTTAATCTTTTGGTGTAAGGTAGATGGGACATCCCCCCAGTGCATGAATCTAGGGTCGGCCTAGTAGTAGTGAATAATGTTACTGGAATATTAAGAACAGTATATTCAGAACAGTGAACTTTACTTTAGAGGTCACCCTTCCAACAGTGACCTCTACCTCAAAGACTCCGATCACCCCCCTCTTAGAATCATCATATGCTCGAATTACGGTGTTAGACTTAGTATATCCTCTTGCAATCCTGGATGAGGTAGGAATTTGAGTAGGCATAGGTTTAAGGCCGACCCATCGTCAACCATCACACATGGAATTAATCGATCAAAGATTCGCACTATGATAAAAAGTGCCCTATTATGTACACCGAGCTCTTGTGGTAACTCTAACTAATCAAATGTTATGGCTGGTAATTGGTTCTTCGCCACTTTTTTACTGATAAGTTTAATAACTTATTCACAAGACTTGGCTACACTCGTTTCGTAAGGCTTATCCTTAATAATAATACCAAAAACTTGTTCACGTAAAATGCAGGTGTTGTCAATACCTCTTATCAAATAGAAAAATGATGATA
>CATIWQ010886589.1:0-17120 GCA_949673415.1 Euphorbia schlechtendalii | reverse complement strand
CCGAATTAAACCGAAATTTTAAATTAATTAACAAAAATTCCAAATTCTAACACTTAAAATACAAAATGCACATCCAATATAAGTATTACAATGAATTAAATGGTTTTGTAGAGACATATAAAAGAATAAAAGTGCATTTTTTAGAAGAGGAATAAGGGCATGGTATTAAAATAAAATTTTATTATATGTTTATATATATTTCGGTTCGATTTGGTTAATATGGTTTTTTCTACACAAAAACCGAATCGAATAACCGAAATATCAACATTTTACAAATCGAACCAAACCGAATTTTTAAAATAACCGAATCAAATTAATATTTCGGTTTGGTTCGGTTCGGTAAATCGGTTACCAAACCATTTGCACACCCCTACTCCAAAGTGATTCATGAAGGCAATAAAACTGTGGGACCAAGTTCGCAAATAAAAAGATGTATTTAACATTTTAAAATGATAAATACATGTATGTCTGTTCGACTTTTGAAAAATGTTGTTTTTTATTTTTTCCTCACCAATCAGAAGTTGACATGTAACATTCATACATTTAATCATAATTTTTAATTAAGTTCATGAAATTAAAGAACAATGCCATGTATATTTTGACCTTTTTCCATAAGTCCAAACTGAAATGATTGGAAAGTATAGTGGTTGAATTTAATCCATCAACCATCTGTTATAGAACCTTTTCACTCTGTCATCGCTTAATCTTCTTCAAACTTGAAATTTTTGAAATTAATTTTTAATTTTATGTATTTGCCTATCAATTTTACATTTTTCTTTCATCAGTGTTTCAGCTTTTTTTGTCCTTAGTAAATTATTTATGAAGTTTGAAGATAGTACGAAATAAAATAGGAGTTCAATTAATTTAAATAACATTATTTCCATTCCGTGGAAAAATCACGTTGCGAAGTTAATATATCAGTTTACAATTGCAATATTTTCATTTTCAATGAAAAAGCCACTGATATTGTTCTTATATCTAAGAACTGAAGTTTCCCTATCATGATGAACAAATACTTAAAAACTTTAATATGTGCTACTTCTACCATAATGTAATAGATTTACTGATGTTGATGCGAAGTAGTTATGGTTTGTAATATTAATTATGTCCGTTGTTAGGTCTTGCCCCTGAGCTGCAATTTAATATTAGCCCAATAAATGTTATTAGTGGGCTATTCGTCGGCCCAAAAACCTATTTATGAGCGCCTATATCAAAATTTCAAATCTTTTCGTTTGTAATTTGGTGATTTCAAATCTTTTCTAATCGTTTTCATTCGTCATTTGAAATCTCATCACTTTTACATGGAAACTGATTGTACCCTAATTAGCTTTCAATTGATTATTCCACTGGTTACTTTGAACTGAAATTGCGTTTTCTACGGAGATGCCGTTGAGTTCCAGCCGTGGACAGTGAGGCTAAGGTTGCTCCTCCCCCGAAGAATCCGTCCAATTCTTAACTCAAAAACCACGTGGTCCTCTTCATCTGCGTATTCTTCTAATTCTTCGTCGGACCTTCTCTAGAATGTTCAAGCGGCCTTCAAGCGTCGTCGTCTCACTGGTACTCTAATTTCCTCCGATGCCATTTTTTCTACAGATCCCACAGATGAACATCTAAACGCTCTCCCCGTAATTAGGGTTTAGTGAGGCTTACCCTTTTGTTGCGAATCCACTTTGACGTATCCACTTGATTTTCAGGAGTGCTCCTCGTTCTTTTTTGGTTTGATTTGTGTGAAAAAAGTATCATTTTTATCCTAAAAATATTCAGACTCGGACTCTATATTTGTTTTAGGTTCGAGAATATCTGAGGATTTTTGGAGAAAAAAAATAATGGAGAAAAATTGATTTGAAAATAATAAAATTTGGAACCTAAACGTGTATTGGATTCGAATATAATCAAAGAAAAATGTATAAGAAATGTAGAAAAAAGTCGAAATTATTTTTTCAGAAAAATATATTTTTTTGTAAGAATTCCTCCATCATTGTTGAGAGAAAACTATTTTTTTGTGAATTTTTCAGGTTCCCCAAAATCCAAAAAAGGCTCCCTGTAATGGGGAATTTCTGGCTCAACTGCTGGGCTCGCTAGAATTGGTAATTGTTGGGGCCAAGCTAAATTTTTTTTAATTTAATTTTTTTAAATATTATATTATATATATATATATACAAATTTATATATACCTATATTTTCAAATAATCCAATTAAATTATTTTGGACCCTTAAATATTATTCATGTCATTTTAAAAATATTTTAAGCTTTTAGATTTTCACTTTGAGGCTTTTAAATATTTTCTTACGATCTTAAACATTTATTCAAGGCCTACAATATTATTTTTAACGACGAGAACTCCCATTTGAAGATCATCGGACGGTCGAAAATTGTGTGATTCAAGGATAAAAATCCTGAAAAGCCATCATCATCGAGCTCAGCTCTGGCATTGTAGATATGGTCACTTGAGTTACAAAGGTCCAAAGACACTTCAACAAAAGAAGATGGTGAATGACTTACCAGAACTAAAGTCTCCGTCAAAGCTTTGCAAGCATTGTATGGTGGGAAAGCAGCAAAGAAACCCAATTCCAAAGAAAAGTTCTTGGAGAGCAACACAAGTTCTTCAGCTAATTCATGTTGATATTTGTGGACCAATCACACCCGCTTCAAACAGTGGGAAGAGCTACCTAATTACTTTTATTGATGATTGTAGTAGAAAAGTTTAGGTTTATTTTTTAAAGTAAAAGGCAAAAGCCTTTATTGTCTTTCAAAGTTTTAAAGTTCATATAGAGAAGGAATCTCTCCCTTTTATTCTCGGTATAAACTCCGTCTATAAGTTCTTTATTTAGTCTGGTGAAGTTCCAATGTGTGGGACCTCATAAGATCCCGAAGTATAGAGCCGCTAGAGGTTGATCTAAATTTGTCTTCCCATTCGAAAATCTTTAGGCTGGGTGTTCCAGACCGATATGGAACCCAATAACTCAAGACGATTAAATGGGTATTCTAGCAAAGGTGTATAATCCCCCGATTCTTGGAATGTCACATGTCCGTGACTTGATAAAGTTCTGCAATAATAACCAGTACAATACACTCCCTCCATCATCTTAAGTATCATCAAGTTTATTGAGCTTGGATAAAGTGTTAGCTCATGTAATAGCTGTAGCTATCCAAAAATTAGAGTTGTTCACGAAGAACACCACTTGCCTTTATGTACTGAGATTGACTAGAAACCCACTCTATCAATCTCATACTTTGATCAGAGGTTTATGCATGTGTCACTTCAACTAGAGGCTTTAATCTACAACTCCCATTACATCACTATATCAAGAGTGATGGATCCCATCTTGACTACTTGTTTTACCAATGAACGGTCATCACTATACCCATAATCACCCGTATCATTTTGATCACCAAGGTTTGTATAAGTATGATCCTAAGTATAGTAACTTTCGCATAAAGTAACCAATATCTTATGTCTAAAGATACTCGTACTACTATTGCAATAAGACGTAACACCAACACATGGATATAGTTATTACCGAGTGTTTTTCTTATAATGATCTCCAATGTATTACCCGAATATATTCATGTGTTACTCAAGGTGCCAGCTTCAACTACTAAGATCGGTTGCTTGGATTCAATACAAGAAGTAAGCTTACACATGCTAGTCTGTTTGCTTCATTGATGTCCAGTCTCAATGAAATCATGACTAGGGATATTTAGACTTTTCATAATCACACATGTGTGCAGTTCTCACTCCACATAGCTCCCACTATGTCTTGGCACTTTCACGCTATGAAATAGTCACGAACTTTATCTTATTATGTCAACGAAAATATATACATACATAATTTCACATATATAATACCAGCGAATTACATAATTAGAAAATATCATCGATATAAGATAAAGGTACCTTACTATTGATAAACAAGAATCCAAACTGTATGTTTATATGTAATTAACAAAGATATATCACCCTAATAACCTCTAGGGCATACATCATGTCTAATAATTTTTCTCATAATACCCAAGCGGAGTCCCCCCTTATTTCGAGAAGTCAAACTTTACCTACAAGCTCATATACACATATTAATGAATTTTATTGAAAATAATGGTAAAGCTGCTCCAATCAGATCTTTAACCCTAAGAAATGAAAATGCGATATGGAAATAATGAAATAAACTCGGGCTAGGAGCCAATCACTCTTAGTTACCTTTTTGTTTATCCATGATGATATGAGAGCCGGTTCGGGACCGAGTTCGTCGAGAAGTTAGAAATTTTGATGGTGATGAGAGATCTAGCAAGTTTATGGTTATAAACTTCCAAAGAGAATGATTTTGGTTGTTTTGAGCTTTCAATTGAGTTTGGACCAAAGTTTATCATTGAACCTTGATCCAAATCCTGCTAATCCGCATCTCCCCAACCACGGCTCACCAAGAAGGAGTTCCGTACATCGACTCTAGCTCGGATTCAGAACAAAAGACTCCGCGTAGCTTCCGTAACATGGGCCATCAACAAGAAGAGAATGTGACCAATGATTAGGCTCTTGGGGTAGGTTAGAACCCACAAGCCAACCAATCGTCGATGAGCTCCGAGATTGCTACTGCAATGAATGCCTTCGCCAATAGTGACCAGTTTGTGTCAATCCTCAACCCCACACTAGAACTGGGCAGCCCGAGTAGAGGGCAAATGATGTGGTACCAAATGTCGATGGCACAATCCTACCAGGGGGATCGTCATCTTCCGCTGCTGAATTTCCAACAGTCGCCCCTAACTTCTATCAGTTCGGTTCCAAGATTCACCTAGTACTTGCATTTGCATCAAAAACAACTACATACCACATGAAATCTTTTATATGAAGTATAAAATGAAATAAAACCATATCATTTTATGTTTGAAAATGTCATGATAATAAGTGTAATTATACACTTAAGGTACGAACTTGGATAGCTAATTTATACACTTATGTTGAATTTACCTTGAGGACAAGGCAAAAGTTAAGTGTAGCGATGTGATAAGTGTATAATTACACTTATTATCATGATAATTTTACACATTAAACACTATAGTTTAAGTCATTTTTATACTTCATATAAAAGATTTTACGTGGTATGTAGTTTTTTATGCAAATGCAAGTACTAGGTAAATCTTGGAAGTAAAATGATTAAAGTTGGAAATCTATGCAAGAAGAGTGAAAAAGGTGTAAAAAGATGTGTGGAACTCAAAGAATTTGCAAAGGATCGAAGATGTCAAAGATCGGTAGAAATTACAAAGAGGAATCATGTGAAAAAAGCATGTCACGATCGTGACACACATATCGCGGTCGCGACTTGTTAACTTTCACAGCAGAAAGTTGCCAACCAAGTATTCACGGTCGTGACAATCATTCGCAGTCGTGACCTTGATGGTTTTTTGGTAAACTTTTCTCTTCTTTCAACCGCCGGATAAGAACGATCAATCGACATCAACCGCCATCAACTACTGAATGAAAAGACACCTTTTGGAAGTCAACCAATCATGGAAAGGTGCCTTTCCATTATGGATAAAATCAAACCACTTCTTCCAATCGCAATGAAGTGATGCAATCTTTCGCCAACCGACACGACTCTTCGTTTGGATAGACGCAACCCTTCATACTGTATAAATAGGGCTCCAAACTAACCAATTTCATGGAAAGAGGGGATTGTGAGTGATTATGTGTGTGTTATAGTGCATAGTGTATGCATAGATAAAGAGTAAAAATATCTAGATCTCGTTATGTTTATAAGTGTTAGCGAGAAAATGTATAAATGATTCGAACCTTATTTCGATCACTAGAATTCTCCACTTATTCGAGCGATTGTTGTATGAGTGTAATTGCAAAGCACTTATCAATAAAAGTTTTCATTCTTCAACATTCATTTGTTCGATATTCACAAAGAATAGCATCCTAGCGGAGGTTCTTGCGGGAATTGATGACTCCCACTAAAGAGTGGATACGGTTTGATCAACTTTAGCTTTCAGCTGCATACCTTACAACTTTGCTTTGTTTTCTACTTATACTTTCTATTTCGAAGTTTATGATATGTCTATATGTCATAATGAGTATTTCGTCTTGCGTCTCTTATATTAATTAAGTTATATGCTTTCGAGTTAACTTTAAGAGTGATTTCTGGGTTAACAAGATTGTGTATACTCACTGGATCGGTGATTATAACGCTGTTTAGTGAGCCAACATTTTTGAAGTGGTAACTTGCTAAATATGACTATGTGAGAGTGACCCTTACTAAGCATAGTATTATTGTTGTCCAGGTTCTTATAAGTGTTATAATTCGTTTACCCTAGATATAGAAAAGTCATTTCATGTGTTGCTCTGCGATGAATATTGAATATTTGGGCATTTAGAACCGAGTTTGTTAAAGTTATCTAGTGTATGAAATCTTCTTGATGATTTTGCATATTTTTCTCTGCTATACTTGTTCTTAGGGAATATCTATATAGTTTACATCTTCTCTAATCTGTTCATGCATATGTCTATTCATCAACCTACCATCCAAACCCTTACAAATTATCCTATTTCTTTTGTTTCATAACTCTAGTTGGTCTTAAGTACCGAATTCCTTCCCTGTGGGATTGATATCTTTTAAAACTACATCAAAACTGCATACTTGCAATGCTCACCATTTTTCTATTTGATAAGCGGTATTGACAACACCTATTCGCATTTTGAACTTTTATCTTATCAGTAGAAAAGTGGGGAACAAGGTTTTTGGCATCATCACAGAATATAAGCCCTCTAAATTAGCATAGTCAAAACCTTGTGATCAAGTTTTTGGCACCGTTGCAGGGGAAGGCAAATGCGTTCTAGAGATCAAATACTGGGAGATTACGGTAATAAGTCTAAAAATTGAAGAAATAGAAGGATTAAAGAATGTCACAATCGCAACTATGGATCGCGCTCGTGAAGTTATATAGCAACACCTTCTGTTCCTGTTTTGAAGGAAATCACGATCGCGACAAGCCTTCACGATCGTGATACGGGCCCCGGATTCTCCTTCACAATAAACAGGACCTTGAGTTGCATGCTCATTTGAAGACTTCAAGATATCCATATATTTGCTCCATTTGTTTTAACGACACCATGATCCAATTTTAATTGAATCCGAATAACGTTTGGTGGTTCTGTAATTTATATACGTCATTTCCTTAATCTTTGTCTCGAGCACTGACCATACATCCTTGAAGCAAAGTTGTTTCCCTTCATCTCCATTAACATAGATTTTCTTTCATATATTCTCAAATATGTTTCAATTGATTCCCTCATTAAGCTTCAACTCAAATTTAAACTCTTAATTTCATGTACCGACTATGAGCGCACGACACTTTAACGCGCGGCGAAGCGGACCGGGAAAATCTTTTGTTGGTTTTAAAATAAAATAAAATATACCTTTAGTTAATAATAAAACGGAATTAGAAAACACCGTTTAAGAAAAATAGGAGTCGTCACCCGATTTAGCTCTATTGGAAAATTCGGTATAGCCAATCTGACTAGGATTCCTATACCTCTTAAACAGAGATTCTAAGTCTGGATAAAGCACATATTAATCTACCTAGTTCAAAATCATTAATTTCACACATATTATATCATTTAAACAATTTCATACCTATTCCATTTTTTAGTCTTAGATTAATTCTATATGCTAAGGCAAAAAAAAAGCAAGAAAATAAAGCAGTACAAACATATAAAGCATGAAAGTAAAGGTGGAAAAATAAAGGAATTACAACTGCTTAATTACAAACATCTAAAAAATATATACTTAAAGATATTTTCATCCGGCATCGATTTCGAGATTTAGTCAAATCTCAAATCCCATTTTCATGAGAAATCAATTAATCATCTTGCAAAACTCAAATAAAAACATCAAAACGATCACAAGGACAAAATAATATATACTAATAACATGAAATAAATATTTACAATGATTAAAAACAAGAAATTGAAAAATTAATATTACCCTTAGGATTGCCTTTATTTGTAATGTCTAAAATTATGACCGAATCTGATTTTGAAAATTCAAGTAAACCTGATTGGAATTGGTTTTTGTAATTCAAGTAAACCTGATTGGAATTGGTTTTTGTAAAACAAGGATTTGTATCTAAAAAGTGAAAGATTAAATGAAAGTTTCAATCGTATGCTTTAAAAAAACAAAATATTGCTGAAACAATTTTTTTTGTCTTTGTTTAAAACCCCTCTGTATTTGATGAACACTTAAAAAATCCTTCCTCCCTCTGTACTGCTCCTTACTCACCTTTATAACTCCCAAAAATGAAAACCGTTTTCTTTGCGTATGTACTGCCCCCCACTTCTTTTTATAATTAAAATACGGATGCTTCTACAGTCCTTTTAAAGGACTCTAATGTACCACTATTTGTGATTCTATGTACTCATCCTCGTTATATTTCTATGTTCTCAAATCCATACCTTTAGATAAATAAATACTATTTTTTTTCAAAATTATCATTTATTTATTTTTAATTACAAAGTCACGACCGTTCTTCTTCTTCTTCTCCTTTTCAATTCTTCCAACATACAGACGGTTTTATAGACCTTCTTGGCAGAATTTTAATTTTTGTAGGTCAAGTTTGATTTTCGCTTGGGAAGGCATTCACGGAGTTCCACTAGTGAAAGAGCATAATTTAAGGGTTTGGTCGATTTCCTTTGATTTTCCTGGTCTTCATCAGGTTCGTATGAATTCGGTCTCAATTTCTTGTTCTTCTGATTTAACTTTCATTCTTGGCTCTCAGGCGAGACAATATTCTTCTAAATTTTAGGATTTTATCTGCAATTCCTGAAGTTTGTTTTGGAACCTTGTTTTCTTTCGAGCTATATGGCGAGATCAGCCTCACCTAACTTTAGGGTGTACTCAAATTGCAAACTCTGCAGAATTCTTGGAAATTAATTCCGGAAATATCTTTAATTCATTGATTCTGGTTTAGTTATTGAGAACAGTGATTTATGGTTGTGTTGAGTGAGGTCTTGATGTTTGATTGATGAAAAAACGTGGCCTAATATGTTTTCTTTCACCGAACATTGCAATATTGTTTCACACTCAAATTCACTTGCTGTTACCATGATTTCGATTTCTAAAGCACCACTGGTTTTTGGATCAATACACTTGTAAAGTTAACCCAAGAAGAAATTAGGAATAAGATTTTGTTTAAAATGTTCCTTTTAATTACTTTGATCTTCAAATCCAGAGATTGTTTTTCTTGAATGGTTTCATTTGATTTCTTGGTATAGGCCCATGAGATATAAATCAAAGTTACAATTTTGATTACTTTTCATAATTCCTTTCTTAAATTCTTTTTCAATACACCAGATTCAGGTATTTCATTTACTGGTTTTGGTTTGGCATTTCAACATTTGCATTTAGTTCTGAACTATTGTAGCATTGCTGATAACTGTTGCGATTATACGAGATAAAATGAGTATCGCCTACCTTGATGCAAGACAGAAGATGGTAGGGACTAACTATTAAGGAATCTGAATCAATTGCATAGACTGTGTAGTGCAAATCACTTAGCATGGATTTCGGTGATATTCATCTTCATGTGCTGAAGAGCAATTGAATAAAGTTTTCTCATACTTGTAATAATTATTAAACTGGAAGGGGGAAACAGATTAACTAAAATTTAAAAGTTTCTTCAGAAGGCAACCTTCAAAATCGTATGCATCTATTACTTGAGATTATGAAAGTCAATAATTTATATTATCTTCCTAATTTGACACAGATACTTGCGTGCTATAATGAATGATAGAATTAAGTTACTATTATAATGAATTATGAACGTCAATGACACTTGTGTTACAAATTATAATAATAAGATAGATTATGCTTTGCTAACAGTGGCGAAGCCACATGTAACAAGTAGGATCTAATGACCCCACTTTTTTTTTAAGTAGTATAAATTTACTAGTAAATTGTATTTGCACCTCATTAAACATTAATGTTGGATCCTATATTAATATTAAAATCACACATTTATTTTAGAAAAATACATTGTTTTACTAAATGTCTTTATATCTTTATAAATTTAGCTCTAGTATTTCCTCTACAATTTTATTGTTCATTAAAAAATATTCACCATTATTAATTCTAAACTTTTTTCATGAATTTATAAATTACTTGAAATTTTAAAACATTTGATTTTTGGATGTGGACATCATAGTAAAAAATTCCTGAATTCGTCCATGTGCTAACTCTCGTACCAAGTCTGTCATTAAAATTGTCAAATTCTTGTGTTAAAAGATAGACTAGTCTCTCATTAATTGTCAAATTCTTGTTGTGGATACAGCTCATTGTCCTACACCAGTATGTGGGAGAACAAATATTAGTTACCCTTTCAGACATAAAACTGATCCAAGCAGTTGTGGACCTGAAAATTGGTAGATAAAATTGAATTCATTGTGGGATAAATTTTGCTTCTATGTGAACTTAAAAATTGGTAGACAGAATTGAATTCATTATAAAATAATTTTTTAAAAATGTATTTTTGTATATAGTAAACAAAAACAAAACTCGACAATTTCTCTTTACATTTTCACCTACGGAAAAGCCTTTTGAATCAACCATTCATAGTTTGAAGATTTATCCTTTTTGTGCAAGCATATTATAAAGAGTTCTTGTTATTACCCGATTCAGCAATTATAATTAATACTATTTTATGAACTTTAGCTTGCTTATATCACTAGTTAAAAGATATAAGTAGATAAAAAAACTTCATATAAAAAGTTAACATATGATCTAAGCTGAAAATTAATATCTTTGGCAGTGACTCTATTCATGTTCATGCTAAGGTAATTCAACTGTCTTTTTTACTATCTTTTTTGGTATGCCTGCATCTTAAATTGTCACCACTGAACTTATTCTTTATCTTATTATATAAGCGATGTATTCTTTTACCTTTTATTTTCAATTCATTACAGCTTTAGAATTTTAAATTGCATCTAGTATTTGAAGGCATGGACATTGATAAGGATGGCTTGGAAACTAATCATCGCATTAATGATGGTAATATGAAATCCGATGGTAATAACAATTCGGAGCCAGACCAAGTTGGATCAGGTGCTATTAATTTAGAAATGTCAATTGGCAGCTTTATTGATGAGAAATTATGGAATAAGATTGGAAAAAAAGTTAGAAGACTATGATGAAAATGACATGGACATGTTGAAGTGGAATTCATTGGGCGATTGCATAAGCTTCTACAACATGCATGCAATGGAGTCCGAAAAGATATAAGTAACAAGAGAGTGGAATTATTCTGAAAATATTGTTTTCTAATTTGTAGGACTCAAATGATTACGAATATAAAGAAATGGAAGATGACCAAAGACATGGCTCGAGAAATTTAATGCAAAGACATTCAAGGATACAAATTTGCTATTCATGAGTATATGGAATATATATATTTAGGGATACAAATTAATGCAAACTTAGAAAATCCATTCAAAAGACTAAAATGTATTGGCTTGAGATATCTAATGCACAGACATTTTTTGTTTGTGTTTCTTCTATTCGCTTTGTTATTATTGCAGTATAAGCAAAATTCATTTATATGTGAACCTGTCATGTCAAGCTCAAACGCATACACATCTATAGAGTTCCTCAGAATCGAAAAAAGGACCATGATGATAAATATTCCTGAATGTCTACGGTTTAGACTTCCCATCAAATCCAGAACTCAACCCACGAGCCTCTGCAAGGAAAATAATATAACAGTAAAAAACCCTACCCTGGATGAATATATATACAAAACAAAAAAAACTTCAAAAAAAACTAGAAGTGGGTCCTTCAAATATTGACTCCTTGAAGGTTTTCAATGCCCAAACGGTCAAACTATATAAAAATCTAGTACTCTAATTCAGTAAAGCAACAGAAAAACAAGAAAAATATAACATCACTACAGATTTGTTACATAAATATGCTTGATACAGCACTAAATCCAAAAATTCTCTAAATTAAAACTTCCAAGAATGCCACATTGCTTCAAACATAATGATTATATTCTTGCTAATCTTCACATTGTACTCAGAAGAATGAGTCTATTAATACTAAATTGGCTCCATACTCATAACAGAAAGCAAAAAAGAACACAACCAATAAAAAAATGAACCAAAACCTATGAATTATGTAAGCAATTACTGAACAATAAAATTATCGCACATTCTCAACAAACAGACAGCTCTACATAGTACAAAGAATCAAGATTTGGGAACAAAAAAATGTAAAAATTTTCATAATAACTTTATCATTTTAAAGGGTATTAACTTTCTTTTTAGTTTTGATGAAACAATGCTAAATGAGCAATTAAAAAGAACTTGAGGGAGTATTACTTTGTCCACAGTGTATTCACTTTAATAAGGATCACATGTTTATCTCATTTAGCAGATGAAACAAAGCAGCAGCACTTAAAAAATCAATATCTTAATCACTTTAAAACTTCAAAATGAAATTGGTAAATGAATGAACCTGAACGTTGCAACAAAAATCATATTTGGTTTCTATCAAACATAACCAAACAGGACCAATGCTTATATCTGCTTAAGCAACAAAATGTCAACATAAAGCTATGCATCTGCCATCAATCAAGGCATCAAGCAAACCATAATAAAAAAACACACATATCAAAGCACAAATAATGTAATTGGATTTCCGCCAAATCCTCAACAGTACAAAATAAACAAAAGAATATAAAGTTTCAACAAGAATTTCTTCCGAGTAAAAATCAAAATTGCATCCAAATTCTGGATTACCAAAAAAAGGGGAAAAATAACCTTTAAATGCAGATTTAAACAGCAACCCTGTATACAAATTCTAGTTCCGTCTTCTAAAATACCTATAAGTTATTTGCAAAATGATGAAAGAATTCAATAAGTTATTAACTCAATTCCTTATCAGTAAGTTCCTGGGAAAATTTAGGAAATGCAGTAAACCCTAAAATATAAAGGAACTTTGTAAGAGCCAAGAATGAAACATAATTCAGATGAACAAGAAATTGAGACAGAAATCATGCGAACCTGATGGAGATCGGGAGAATCAAAGGAAGAGGTCGACAAAGCTCTGAAAAACCGCTATTTCACTGTTGTAACTCTGTGAATGCCTTCCAACCAAGCGAAAATCAAACTTAACCCTAAACAGCAATCGAAATTGTGCGAAGAAGTATATTGGAAGAATTGAAAAGAAGGAGAAGGAAGGAACTGTCGTTTTTAATCGTGATTTCATCATTTAAAATAAATAAATGATAATCTTGAAAAATATATGAGTAGTTATTTAATGTAAAACTACGGGCTTCAGTAGCATGGATATAAAATGAGAATGAATGTACCTAATCATTAATTAGTGGTACATTAGAGTCCTTTAAAGGATTTGTAGAATTTTCGTTAAAATACACCCAAAAAAAGAGTCCCACTTTCTCTAATCTCCGCAATTAAAAAAAAAACGTAACCATGCTATTACGTTAGTAACTATAATATACATCATTATATTAGTAAGTGTTAAAGTTCATGTACTTTTATATCGAATTTTGAAGTTCTTGTACCATTATGTTATTAATTGTAAAGTTCATGTATCATTGCTGTTTTTAAATCAATTATTAGCTGTTAAAAATAAATCTCTCATTAATAGAGCATTTATTTGTAAAATAACAATTATATTTTGATTTGTCATTTTAAAATATTAATGTTATTATCAACAATTTTATAAAATTTACCCCTATATAAATGAGCAAAGCAATTAAATATAAATTAAGTTATAAATGAGTATTAAGAATGAAGAGAATTTTTATTCTCATTCCTTTGCTCAACGATTGTCCTTTTTGCTAATATTTCATTTTTCTTTTTAGTCTAACCCTCATTCTCATATACTAATGCAACATTCAGCACTTTATTTCTAATTTACCCTTATAATATTTAGGAAAGAGATTAAGTATAAAATGAAATTATAAAGAAATAATTAAGAAGAGCAAGAACTTAATGATAAAATAAAGGGATAAATTAGTCATTTTAATAGAGTAATAAATATTTTATTGGTCATGATGAAAATTTTAAAACGATAATTTTGTCGGCAACGGAGGAAGTATAAAGTAAAAAAGACAAATTAATCATTTGAATAGTACACCGAATGTCTTATTAGTTTTGATAAAAAGTTTAAAATGGTTAGTATTAGGAACCAAGTGGAGTATAAAAAAGCAGGTGAGAGAGGGGAAGTGAGGAGGTGTGTGGAGAAATGGGACTGAAGATGGAAATCAAATGAAAAATACATATAATCAGCCATATAGGCACAGTAAAATCCTTACTTTACTATTTAGTTAAACTGAAACTACTCAGTTTAACCTTTAGTATAAAGAAAGAAGTAAAATAGAAGGTGTATATTGTATGTCAGTCTCATCTCCAATATTTTGCTTGGCCATCATGGCAGCCTTGCAGAGATAAAATGTCTGAAAAATCTTGCCAAAAACTCTTATATAAGATGTTTTCCAATCGCTGGGTGGGTGGTCATCTCTCCAAGCCGCCTCTACTTGCATATATGTAATTTCATTACATAACAGGAACTCACATAAATTTTTATATTTATTTGGAATGGTTGTAACAATATTGAACAAATTATAAAAAAATTTACAATATATGAGATTTTTTACCGCACTGAGTTAAAGTTATTTTAAATTTATCGTTACAATAATTTTACAATTATTGCTTGGTGAAGTTTCAAAAAGGTAGTTGGATACAACAAATATATTTTCTTGCCTAGCATTACTAGCATTAAAATGTTATTCTCATTTTGAAAATCAAATTTTGGGAACTACTTTTGAGCGGACATGTTTGAGAAACTGGGTTCATGACATACGTCATCAAACTTGTTATTAAAAATATCAACATAAGTTCAGTTTGATCCATTTTTTTATATTTTTGACCCGTGAGAGAAATTAATTATAAGCTGAAAATAACATGGTGTAGGATCGTAAATGAACCAAGTCGATCGTGAACAGCTCGATGTTCGGCTCAGTAACAGCTCGACTTGACTCAATTTGATTAATACATGAATAATACGTGAACATAATTTTGAACTCGAATAATAAACGAGCCGAACTTAAACAAATTATAACACGTGTCGTGAACTAGTGAAAAAGTTCATTAACAGACTCGATAAATGTTCGTAAACTAGATCTCTTATTTTATTTACATAAAAAATATTAAACTCTTATAAAAATTAAATAAGAGTATTACATTAAATTGAATTAACATAAATATATACCTAATCCAATATTATCCATTTTAAAATACATTATTGACTTAGTATATCCAATATTATCCATTTTAAAATACATTATTGACTTAGTATTTATCTAAAATCTTGGCATAAAACATAAATTGTTTGCGAACAAAAATAAATGAACTCGTTCACAACCAAATTGATAAACAATTCACGAACAAAATATATAAGTTGTTCGTGAACAGGTTGTGAACAAATGAGCACTTAAACGAACCGAATATTAACACAGTATTGAACTTAAATTCTAACTCAGCTCGACTCGTGTTCATTTAAAAATTATACAAACGAACACGAACAAGTCAAAATTTGGCTCGGCTCGTTTAAAACCGTAACAGTGTTAATCATAAAAAAAAATTACAAGTTTTTTAAGTTTAAAATCCTAAGTGATAAACCCAAAGACAAAGGCTATTCGCCTGTAACTAGCCTATAAGTCATGGTAGATATCCTCTTTAAATGAGTAATTGAGACCAAACCAGAGATGTACATAAAGTTGAACTGCATGAGTAAGAAATGAATTAAATATTTGTCTGGTCCAGACGTCTGGTGTGAGCCTTAAAGAAAGAGACAAATAAGATCCCATTACCAGCTTTGACAAAGATCCGATCATCTTTGGTATCTGTTATTTATCACTTTCAAATTTACATTTTCCTTTGCCTGCACTATTTCATTGTTGGGGCTATCCTGGCTTTGATTCTATGTACCTATAAAAATATAACTGTTTAATCTTTTTTTAAAAAGAAGGCTAAATTGTCCTTGGAGATTTCAATCGGGATACTTTATTTCTTTGTCAACTTTTGTTATAGCAAAATGAAAAATTTCACTCCAAAAACACTATTTAACTGACATAAAGCCCCTGAAAAGAATAAACTTAAAGATTAAAGGCCTAAAGAGAGTTTTTGGCAAAGATATATATGATGCAAAAAAGAGACAATAAATTATTTTCTTTTTAATGTGTTTGGAATTTTTGTAAATAAATGTCGTTTTAGAATTTCAATGCGTATTTTGTCCATTTTAACCTTATTTAATGCATATTAAAAATGATAAAAAGAAAAAAGTATCCAATCAACTTTCAAATCAATAAAAATCATAGGGGTAAATAAATATTTTTATTATCATAATTAATTTAATATTAGTATTGGTAAGCAATAGAGAGGGAGTAATAGAATGGTGTTGGGATCTACAACATTGATTAGATCCATCTATGTTTTTATTGAGATCTTATTCAATTTTAACAACAATCATTAAATTTTCATATCCCGTCCCATCAGGTCTTGTCATTTTTTAAACAAAACCTTCATTTTTCAAGGACATTTTTAATAAGTGTTAGAATTGTTGTAAGGAGAGCAAATTATTATATTTTAGCATTAAATATTGAGAAGTTGAATTCAATTCTGTTGTCATGACACAAAACATAAATAAACAAGGAAAATGGCTCAATTCCTTGCACTATTTTTTATAATTGAGAATAATTATTTCTTAGCTCCACCCCACTTAAATTATCTCCATTAAACAAAACAATATCCAGATTCCAAGTTGCTACTTAAAAAAACAACACACTAGTACTTCTGCCCGCCTAAACTCAATTTAGATTCTTCCAAACAGATTCTCATCCTAGCTACCAGTAACTAATCAAAAGAAGCGACCGACGTCATCTCCGAACAAACAAACTTAAGACGTTGGCATCCAAGCTTTAACGGCAACAGGAGGAGTGGGTGGGTTGGTTTCGGAAACACGTTGACAGGAAGGACACATTGTGAGAGTGGTGGGAGGATTAATTTGCATATACAACTGCGGTGACACTTTCGGTGCTCTCACTTCTTGCA